>WNWK01019037.1:0-38652 GCA_009830355.1 Cherax destructor | reverse complement strand
ATTTCTTATTTATATATTATGTACATTGTTTGTGTGAATAGTGGTGGTGGCTTTCTGCTGCAACCCACCACGGCTTATGGTCAGTGGCCCTTATACCCAACAACAACAACAAAACACTCACCAGTCCTTACATTCGTAATGACATGTTTTATTCATTCTAGAGTTTATATCAAGTTCCTATGTTATTAATATTGTTTATTATGTCATATTAGATGAATTGTGCTAGATAAATAAGCTGTAGAGTTGATATTATTGTCATATTGAAGGACTATCTTGTCCTTCCTCCAAACAAATTCCTGCCTCTCTCATACACCAACAAGAATATGATAAAACAGCCACTGTGAAAAAAATACTGAACTTCCAATCGCTTTCATGTCTTCAATAAAGGTAAAACTGATTTAACTGTTCATTTATCCATTAAAATTAGTGCTTTATATTTTATTCTCATTGTTTTCTGTATGTAAAACTATAGTATTTATTCTTTAAAAAAATGAATTTTTGGCGAATATTTTTGGGTGGAACGGATAAATTGTAGTATTTACATTATTTCTTGTGGGAAATAAGGGTTCAGAAATCGGCCAGTTCGATTTTAGGCCTAGCTCCTGGAATGGATTAAGGCCGATTTTAGGGGGTCCACTGTAGTTTGTTGGACTACGTATTGGTAGATAAAAGACTGTTGAGTAGACTTCAGGATGTACATGTTTATAGAGGGGCCACAGATATATCAGATCACTTTTTAGTTGTAGCTAAAGTGGGAGTAAAAGGTAGATGGGATACAAGGAAAATAGAAGCAGTAAGTAAGAGAGAGGTGAAGGTTTATAAACTAAAAGAGGAGGCAGTTAGGGTAAGATATAAACAATTATTGGAGGACAGATGGGCAAGTGAGAGTGTAGGCAATGGGGTCGAAGATGTATGGGGTAGGTTTAAGAATGTAGTGATAGTGTGTTCAGCAGAAGTTTGTGGTTACAGGAAAGTGGGTGCAGGAGGGAAGAAGAGTGATTGGTGGAATGATGATGTAAAGAGAGTAGTAAGGGAGAAAAAGTTAGCATATGAGAGGTTTTTACAAGGTAGAAGTGATGCAAGGAGGGAAGAGTATATGGAGGGAAGAGTATATGGAGAGAAAAAGAGAGGTTAAGAGAGTGGTGAAGCAATGTAAAAAGAGAGCAAATGAGAGAGTGAGCGAGATGTTATCAACAAATTTTGTTGAAAATAAGAAAAGGTTTTGGAGCGAGATTAATATGTTGGGGAAGCCTATGGAACGAATGGATTTGACAGTTAACCCTTAAATGGTCCAAACATATATATACGTTCTTACCGCTACTGCCCCAAATATTTTGAAAAAAAAAAAAAAATATTTTTTAAAGAAATGAAGAGCACATTTTTTTAAGTGTTATAGGTTAAAAAAAAAATCTAGGGTCAGTAGTTACCGAGATATAAGGCGGAGAGGTTGGCACTGGATGCTCACCTGACAGCAACAGGAGTCCTGCCGCTTGCAGAATCGTTGCTGATATACTTTTTTTTCTCGTTTTTTTATTATTTTATATAATTTTTATGTTCTGATAATTACAATTTACAGTAGTTCTTGTGATTTCATAGCCAATCTGTGTTCTGACAGTAATATTAGGTACTGAAATTGTACTCAAATAATAATAATAATGATAGTGCATAATAATAATAATAATAATAATGGTGCATAATAATAATAATAATAATAATAATGGTGCATAATAATAATAATAATAATAATAATAATGGTGCATAATAATAATAATAATAATAATAATAATAATAAATTTCCCCCCTAAGCATTATGTAAGATATATGTCACTGTCTTATCTCATCTGATCTCCACTAATGATGACTGGTGACATTTGAGAAGGGTGAGGGTGGTCTTATCTCTTCTTATCAGTCCAGTAATTACAGTGATGACATTTTATGAGCTTACACTGCTTCGCTTTATTTGTTACTCAAACTTGTCTGTGTCTGTCTGTCTGTGTGTCTGTCTTTCTGTGTGTCTTTCTGTGTGTCTGTCTTTCTGTGTCTTTCTGTGTGTCTCTTTTCTGTCTGTCTGTCTGTGTGTCGTCTCCTTTCTGTTCTGTTGTGTCGTCTCCTTTCTGTCTGTGTGTCGTCTCCTTTCTGTCTGTCTGCTGTGTGTCTCTCCTTTCTGTCTGTCTGTCTGTGTGTCGCTCCTTTCTGTCTGTTGTCTTTGTCGTCTCCTTTCTGTCTGTCGTGCTCTTGTCTGTCTGTGTGTCGTCTCCTTTCTGTCTGTCTGTCTGTGTGTCGCTCCTTCGTCTGTCTGTGTGTCGTCTCCTTTCTGTCTGTCTGTCTGTGTGTCGTCTCCTTTCTGTCTGTCTGTCTGTGTGTCGTCTCCTTTCTGTCTGTCTGTCTGTGTGTCGTCTCCTTTCTGTCTGTCTGTCTGTGTGTCGTCTCCTTTCTGTCTGTCTGTCTGTCGTCTCCTTTCTGTCTGTCTGTCTGTGTGTCGTCTCCTTTCTGTCTGTCTGTCTGTCTGTGTCGTCTCCTTTCTGTCTGTCTGTGTCGTCTCCTTTCTGTCTGTCTGTGTCGTCTCCTTTCTGTCTGTCTGTGTCGTCTCCTTTCTGTCTGTCTGTGTCGTCTCCTTTCTGTCTGTCTGTGTCGTCTCCTTTCTGTCTGTCTGTGTCGTCTCCTTTCTGTCTGTCTGTGTCGTCTCCTTTCTGTCTGTCTGTGTCGCTCCTTTCTGTCTGTCTGTGTCGTCTCCTTTCTGTCTGTCTGTGTCGTCTCCTTTCTGTCTGTCTGGTCGTCTCCTTTCTGTTGTCTGTTCTTTCTCCTTTCTGTCTGTCTGTGTCGTCTCCTTTCTGTCTGTCTGTGTCGTCTCCTTTCTGTCTGTCTGTGTCGTCTCCTTTCTGTCTGTCTGTGTCGTCTCCTTTCTGTCTGTCTGTGTCGTCTCCTTTCTGTCTGTCTGTGTCGTCTCCTTTCTGTCTGTCTGTGTCGTCTCCTTTCTGTCTGTCTGTGTCGTCTCCTTTCTGTCTGTCTGTGTCGTCTCCTTTCTGTCTGTCTGTGTCGTCTCCTTTCTGTCTGTCTGTGTCGTCTCCTTTCTGTCTGTCTGTGTCGTCTCCTTTCTGTCTGTCTGTGTCGTCTCCTTTCTGTCTGTCTGTGTCGTCTCCTTTCTGTCTGTCTGTGTCGTCTCCTTTCTGTCTGTCTGTGTTCGTCTCCTTTCTGTCTGTCTGTGTCGTCTCCTTCTTCTGTCTGTCTGTGTGTCGTCTCCTTTCTGTCTGTCTGTGTCGTCTCCTTTCTGTCTGTCTGTGTCGTCTCCTTTCTGTCTGTCTGTGTCGTCTCCTTTCTGTCTGTCTGTGTCGTCTCCTTTCTGTCTGTCTGTGTCGTCCTCCTTTCGTCTGTCTGTTCGTCTCCTTTCTGTCTGTCTGTGTCGTCTCCTTTCTGTCTGTCTGTGTCGTCTCCTTTCTGTCTGTCTGTGTCGTCTCCTTTCTGTCTGTCTGTGTGTCGTCTCCTTTCTGTCTGTCTGTGTCGTCTCCTTTCTGTCTGTCTGTGTTCGTCTCCTTTCTGTCTGTCTGTGTCGTCTCCTTTCTGTCTGTCTGTCTGTGTTTTCTGTCTTCTGTGTCTGTCTCTTCTGTCTGTCTTCGTCTCCTTTCTGTCTGTCTGTGTGTCGCTCCTCTTCTGTCTGTCTGTGTTCGTCTCCTTTCTGTCTGTCTGTTGTGTGTCGTCTCCTTTCTGTCTGTTGTGTCGTCTCCTTTCTGTCTGTCTGTGTTTCGTCTCCTTTCTGTCTGTTGTGTCGTCTCCTTTCTGTCTGTCTGTGTGTCGTCTCCTTTCTGTCTGTTGTGTCGTCTCCTTTCTGTCTGTTGTGTCGTCTCCTTTCTGTCTTTTCTGTGTGTCGTCTCCTTTCTGTCTGTCTGTCGTGTTCGTCTCCTTTCTGTCTGTCTGTGTTCGTCTCCTTTCTGTCTGTCTGTCTGTGTCGTCTCCTTTCTGTCTGTCTGTTGTCGTGTCCCCTTTCTGTCTGTCTGTGTCGTCTCCTTTCTGTCTGTCCTGTGTCGTCTCCTTTCTGTCTGTCTGTGTGCGTCTCCTTTCTGTCTGTCTGTCGTGTGTCGTCTCCTTTCTGTCTGTCTGTGTCGTCTCCTTTCTGTCTGGTCTGTGTTCGTCTCCTTTCTGCTTCTGTCTGTGTCGTCTCCTTTCTGTCTGTCGTCTGTGTCGTCTCCTTTCTGTCTGTCTGTGTCGTCTCCTTTCTCTGTCTGTCTGTGTCGTCCTTTCTGTCTGTCTGTGTCGTCTCCTTTCTGTCTGTCTGTGTCGTCTCCTTTCTGTCTGTCTGTGTCGTCTCCTTTCTGTCTGTCTGTGTCGTCTCCTTTCTGTCTGTCTGTGTCGTCTCCTTTCTGTCTGTCTGTGTCGTCTCCTTTCTGTCTGTCTGTGTCGTCTCCTTTCTGTCTGTCTGTGTCGTCTCCTTTCTGTCTGTCTGTGTCGTCTCCTTTCTGTCTGTCTGTGTCGTCTCCTTTCTGTCTGTCTGTGTCGTCTCCTTTCTGTCTGTCTGTGTCGTCTCCTTTCCTGTCTGTCTGTGTCGTCTCCTTTCTGTCTGTCTGTGTCGTCTCCTTTCTGTCTGTCTGTGTCGTCTCCTTTCTGTCTGTCTGTGTCGTCTCCTTTCTGTCTGTCTGTGTCGTCTCCTTTCTGTCTGTCTGTGTCGTCTCCTTTCTGTCTGTCTGTGTCGTCTCCTTTCTGTCTGTCTGTGTCGTCTCCTTTCTGTCTGTCTGTGTCGTCTCCTTTCTGTCTGTCTGTGTCGTCTCCTTTCTGTCTGTCTGTGTCGTCTCCTTTCTGTCTGTCTGTGTCGTCTCCTTTCTGTCTGTCTGTGTCGTCTCCTTTCTGTCTGTCTGTGTCGTCTCCTTTCTGTCTGTCTGTGTCGTCTCCTTTCTGTCTGTCTGTGTCGCCCTTTCTGTCTGTCTGTGTCGTCTCCTTTCTGTCTGTCTGTGTCGTCTCCTTTCTGTCTGTCTGTGTCGTCTCCTTTCTGTCTGTCTGTGTTCGTCTCCTTTCTGTCTGTCTGTGTTGTGCGTCTCCTTTCTGTCTGTCTGTGTCTCTGTTCGTCTCTGTTCTGTCTGTCTGTCTGTTCTGTGTGTCGTCTCCTTTCTGTCTGTCTGTCTTGTGTCGTCTCCTTTCTGTCTGTCTGTCTGTGTGTCGTCTCCTTTCTGTGCTGTCTCTGTTCGTCCTTCTGTGTGTCGTCTCCTTTCTGTCTGTCTGTCTGTGTGTCGTCTCCTTTCTGTCTGTCTGTCTGTGTGTCGTCTCCTTTTCTGTCTGTCCCCGTGTCTGTGTGTCGTCTCCTTTTCTGTCTGTCGTGTGTCGTCTCCTTTCTGTCTGTCTGTCTGTGTCGTCTCCTTTCTGTCTGTCTGTCTGTGTGTCGTCTCCTTTCTGTCTGTCTGTCTGTGTGTCGTCTCCTTTCTGTCTGTGTGTCGTCTCCTTTCTGTCTGTGTGTCGTCTCCTTTCTGTCTGTCTGTCTGTGTGTCGTCTCCTTTCTGTCTGTCTGTCTGTGTGTCGTCTCCTTTCTGTCTGTCTGTCTGTGTGTCGTCTCCTTTCTGTCTGTCTGTCTGTGTGTCGTCTCCTTTCTGTCTGTCTGTCTGTGTGTCGTCTCCTTTCTGTCTGTCTGTCTGTGTGTCGTCTCCTTTCTGTCTGTCTGTCTGTGTGTCGTCTCCTTTCTGTCTGTCTGTCTGTGTGTCGTCTCCTTTCTGTCTGTCTGTCTGTGTGTCGTCTCCTTTCTGTCTGTCTGTCTGTGTGTCGTCTCCTTTCTGTCTGTCTGTCTGTGTGTCGTCTCCTTTCTGTCTGTCTGTCTGTGTGTCGTCTCCTTTCTGTCTGTCTGTCTGTGTGTCGTCTCCTTTCTGTCTGTCTGTCTGTGTGTCGTCTCCTTTCTGTCTGTCTGTCTGTGTGTCGTCTCCTTTCTGTCTGTCTGTCTGTGTGTCGTCTCCTTTCTGTCTGTCTGTCTGTCTGTCTGTGTCGTCTCCTTTCTGTCTGTGTGTTGTCTCCTTTCTGTCTGTCTGTCTGTGTGTCGTCTCCTTTCTGTCTGTCTGTCTGTTGTCTCCTTTCTGTCTGTCTGTGTGTCGTCTCCTTTCTGTCTGTCTGTCTGTGTGTCGTCTCCTTTCTGTCTGTCTGTCTGTGTGTTGTCTCCTTTCTGTCTGCCTGTCTCAGAGAGTAGCTCATGAACCAAATGGTATTACGCAGATCACAAGCACAGTATAACACTTTGTCTGGATTTTTTGAGTAATCCTAGATAATTTACACTAGGTATAATTGTATTTACATATGTTTTCCTGTCAGATAGAGACAGATAGAGACAAAGAGACAGATAAATACAGACAGACAGACGGATACAGAGACAGCCAATCAGGTACCCAGCTGGCAAGCCATGTGGCCAGGTGGCCAGCCAGCCAGCCAGCCAGCCAGCTGGCCTGCCAGCCTGCCGACATCACTTTCCACTTAAAAGGGGAGTGTTAATATGACATGACATCAGTGAATCCTTGGTGTTTGCCGCAGTGTTTGCTCTAGCTGGCGCTCAATTTAACTGGTGCTCCCACAAGGTACTAAGTGGTCCCAGATTTTTTTAATATGGCGCACACCGAGTGTTAGGACCCATTCTATGCTGACCAGGCATCTCAGGCCAATCATGCCAATTTTGGAGGCATGAAAAATAAAACGTAAATATACGTTTGGGGCAGTAGCGGTAAGAACGTATATATACGTTTGGACCGTTTAAGGATTAAAAATAGGAGGAGAGTTATTAAATGGAGAGTTAGAGGTATCGAGAAGATGGAGGGAATATTTTGAGGAATTGTTAAATGTTGATGAAGATAGGGAAGCTGTGATTTAGTGTATAGGGCAAGGAGAAATAACATCTTGAAGGAGTGAGGAAGAGCCAGTTGTGAGTGTGGGAGAAGTTCATGAGGCAGTGGGTAGAATGGGTAAGGCAGCTGGGATTGATGGGATAAAGATGGAAATATTAAAAGCAGATGGGGATATAGTTTTGGAGTGGTTGGTGTTATTATTTAATAAATGTATGGAAGAGGGTAAGGTACCTAGAGATTGGCATAGAGTGTGCATAGTTCCTTTGCATAAAGGCAAAGGGGACAAAAGAGAGTGCAAAAATTATAGGGGAATAAGTCTGTTGGGTATACCTGGTAAAGTGTATGTTGCGTGGAGGTTCTTTCGTAGATTGGGTAATGAACAGACGAGATTGGGATGGTAAATTGGTGTATTGAGGTCAAATAGACAGGGTGGAATCTCAAGAGTCGCAGGCCTATGTCTTCTCTACACGGTGTCTGGATGGTAGATGAGGCACTGCCCCGAGCAGGGCTCATAGCATTCAAAGGGTTGACCTTTGACATTGGGCTAACGGTGGATCACGTGAGCAGAAACGGTTATACCCTATGAACTATCACTGAGCTTACAGTGACATGTATGGTAGAGTTGTTGTTGAGAGAATTAAGAGTAAGATGGAGAGTAGGATAGCAGATGAACAAGAAGGCTTTAGGAAAGGTAGGGGGTGTGTATACCAAGTGTTTACAGTGAAACATACAGTCATCCCTTGGTTTTCGATTGTCTCAGTTTTCACCGATTTTGGTTTTCGATCACTTTTTTCGTGGAAAAATTGTCTCAGTTTTCGTCGATTGTCTCAGTGTTCGCCGATGATACGGAACCTGTACACCAGTGCCGCGCACATACAAAGGCCGTAGGCCCGCCACCCACACACCTCCCACACACATTGTCACGCAGTCTAGCATTGTTTATGCTTGAGTGAACATCACCCCAGGAGTTCATACAAAACATTTATTAACAATTCATTGTTTTTGGCCCTTGATTATTGTGTGTGACTACTAAATAAGCTACCATGGGCCCAAAGAAAGCTCCTAGTGCCAGTCCTTTGGTAAAGAAAGTGAGAAACACGATGGAGTTTAAGAGTGTAGCAGGCATGCAGGGAGTGTAGCATGAATGTAGGGAGTGTAGCATGAATGTAGGGAGTGTAGCAGGTATACAGGGAGTGTAGCAGGTATGTAGGGAGTGTAGCATGAATGCAGGAGTGTAGCATGTATGCAGGGAGTGTAGCAGGTATGCAGGGAGTGTAGCAGGTATGCAGGGAGTGTAGCAGGTATGCAGGAGTGTAGCAGGTATGCAGGGAGTGTAGCAGATATGCAGGGAGTGTAGCAGGTATGCAGGGAGTGTAGCAGGTATGCAGGGAGTGTAGCAGGTATGCAGGGAGTGTAGCAGGTATGCAGGGAGTGTAGCAGGTATGCAGGGAGTGTAGCAGGTATGCAGGGAGTGTAGCAGGTATGCAGGGAGTGTAGCAGGGAGTGTAGCAGGTATGCAGGGAGTGTAGCAGGTATGCAGGGAGTGTAGCATGTATGCAGGGAGTGTAGCATGTATGCAGGGAGTGTAGCATGTATGCAGGGAGTGTAGCATGTATGCAGGGATTGTAGCATGTATGCAGGAAGTGTAGCATATATGCAGGGAGTGTAGCGTATATGCAGGGAGTGTAACAGGTATGCAGGAGTGTAACAGGTATGCAGATAGTGTAGCAGGTATGCAGGGAGTGTAGCAGGTATGCAGGGAGTGTAGCAGGTATGCAGGGAGTGTAGCAGGTATGCAGGGAGTGTAGCAGTATGCAGGGAGTGTAGCAAGTATGCAGGAGTGTAGCAGGTATGCAGGGAGTGTAGCAGGTATGCAGGGAGTGTAGCAGGCAGGGAGGGAGTGTAGCAGGCAGGGAGGGAGTGTAGCAGGCAGGGAGGGAGTGTAGCAGGCAGGGAGGGAGTGTAGCAGGCAGGGAGGGAGTGTAGCAGGCATGCAGGGAAGTGACCCCGGATAAGGACTTGGTACCTAAATTCCTTATGGAAGGGATTCCCCTTCCAAAAATAGGGTCTCTTCCTCTTCCTCCTCCTCTCTTCCATCCAGCAACATCAGTCTTCAATAAAGGTAAGTGCCACATAGAGTTAATTCATTTGTGCATGTAAATCTATCTTTAAGGCCCCCCCCAAAAAAAAAAAAATCCAAACTTCTGGGTTTCTGGAACGGATTAATTGAATTTCCATTATTTCTTATGGGGAAAATAGTTTTGGTTTTCGCCGATCCATCTGGAACGGATTAAAATCGAAAACCGAGGGATGACTGTATAGGTGAACAGTATTTAGACAAGGGTAAAGAGGCTTTTGTGGCATTTATGGATTTGGAAAAGGCATATGACAGGGTGGATAGGGAGGCAATGTGGCAGATGTTGCAGGTGTATTGAAGAGTTTTTACGAGGATAGTGAGGCTCAGGTTAGAGTATGTAGGAGAGAGGGAGATAATTTCCCAGTAAAAGTAGGCCTTAGATAAGGATGTGTGATGTCACCATGGTTGTTCTGTATATTTATAGATAGGGTTGTAAGAGAAGTGAATGAGCGGGTCTTGGCAAGAGGTGTGGGGTTAAAAGATAAAGAACCTAATACAAAGTGGGAGTTATCACAGTTGCTCTTTGCTGATGACACAGTGCTTTTAGGAGATTCTGAAGAGAAGTTGCAGAGTTTGGTGGATGAGTTTGGTAGGGTATGTGTTACGGCCCCCTACCTAACAATGGTTGTTAGGTAGTTTACCTGGCGGCCTGTGACGTAATCAAACGTGATGTTTGACTGACGGGCCGGCTGAACTGACAGTGCTAACGAGACTCTCCTATACACAACACTGGAGAGTTCACCAGCTCCCTGATACACTACTGGAGTTCGCCAGGCAGACCTGCTTGAGAGTTGCAGACTTTCGCAGTGTGGTGCTGGTGACAGGTCTACAGTACTCCAGTGCCGAGAGAACTGGAAGCTCTATCCTCTCTAGATCGTGTTACTCGAGAGCAGCTTTGTACTTGTGATGTTTGCAAGGCCAAGTACAGTGTTGGTGTTCTCTTCCTGTTTGATATGAGGACACTGTTATGAGGAGAGCGGCAAGTCTGGTCACCAGAATTACCTACTGGCTTTCATCGTACCTGCGACTATGTACCTGAAAATAGACTATTGTACCTGAAATTATGTACCCGAGGTGTCTTGTGTGACACTGTTATGAGGTGTCTTGTGTGACACTTATGAGGTGTCTTGTGTGACACTGTTATGAGGTGTCTTGTGTGACACTGATATGTTATGGTGTCTTGTGTGACACTGGTTGTGTGACACTGGTATTGTTACCCGGAGTGTCAGGTATTCAGTGGTGCATTCAGAGAGTTTGTGATGGTGGCACGACACAAGTTAAGAGTTGTGTATTTGATGTGTGTCATAACGCGGTGAAAAGGCTTTATTAGAGATGGGTTCATGATGCAGGGGGCGTGCCATGTGGCACAGAGAAGGTGTCGTGTGACACAGCGCTGGAGTCTTATGGTACAGGGAGATCGGGTGTCGTGGAACCCCGTATGCGTGCCATAAGACAGAGATAAGGGTGTCTGAGGACACGGTGGAGAAGGAGTATCATGACAAGGTGTGGTAGTGTCCTGTGTGACACTATGACGGCAGCGACTTCACACTGCACTAAGTATATGATTTTACTTGTGACTTTTATCTTGTACTGTGATTTTGTGTAAATATGTTTTTACACAGATTATTAGATTTATGATTTTATTCAGATTACGTATATGTTTTTATATTAATAATATAATTTTTTTTTTTTTTCGGCCGTCTCCCACCGAGGCAGGGTGACCCAAAAAGAAAGAAAATCCCAAAAAAGAAAATACTTTCATCATCATTCAACACTTTCACCACACTCATACATAATCACTGTCTTTGCAGAGGAGCTCAGATACGACAGCTGAGAAAAGTCCCTCCCAGCTGTCACTATCTCAGACCCCTCCTTTAAAGTGCAGGCCTTGTACTTCCCATTTCCAGGACTCAAGTCCAACTAAATCAATTAACTGGTTTCCCTGAATCCCTTCACAAAATGTTACCCTGCTCACACTCCAACAGATCGTCATGTCCCAAAAACTATTCGTCTCCATTCACTCCTATCTAACACGCTCACACATGCTTGCTGGAAGTCCAAGCCCTCGCCACAAAACCTCCTTTACCCCTTCCCTCCAACCTTTTCTAGGACGACCCCTACCCGCCTTCCTTCCCTACAGATTTATACGCTCTCCAAGTCATTCTACTTTGATCCATTCTCTCTAAATGACCAAACCCCTCAACAACCCTTCTTCAGCCCTCTGACAAATACTTTTAGTAACTCACACCTTCTCCTAATTTCCACATTCCGAATTTTCTGCATAATATTTACACCACACATTGCCCTTAGACAGGACATCTCCACTGCCTCCAGCCGCCTCCTCCTCGCTGCAGCATTTGCAACCCATGCTTCACACCCATATAAGAGTGTTGGTACCACTATACTTTCGTACATTCCCTTCTTTGCCTCCATGGATAACGTTTTTTGTCTCCACAGATACCTCAATGCACCACTCACCTTTTTTCCTTCATCAATTCTATGGTTAACCTCATCCTTCATAAATCCATCCGCTGACACGTCAACTCCCAAATATCTGAAAACATTTACTTCTTCCATAATCCCTCTCTCCAATGTGATATCCAATTTTTCTTTATTTAAATCGTTTGATACCCTCATCACCTTACTCTTATCTATGTTCCCAAACAGTCGTTTATTACAAATGTCTTTTTTTTGTAATAGTATGTAAAAGAAGAAAATTAAAAGTGAATATAGGAAAGAGCAAGGTGATGAGGATAACAAAAAGATTAGGTGACGAAAGATTGGAGGAAGAGAGTATGGAGGTGAATGTATTCAGATATTTAGGAGTGGATGTGTCGGGTCTATGAAGGATGAGGTGAATCATAGAACTGATGAGGGGAAAAGGGTGAGTGGTGCACTTAGGAGTCTGTGGAGACAAAGAACTTTCTCCATGGAAGCAAAGATGGGAATGTATGAGAGTATAGTTATAACAACACTTTTATATGGGTGTGAAGCATGGGTGGTGAATGTTGCAACAAGAAGGCTGGAGGCAGTGGAGATGTCATGTCTGAGGTCAATGTGTGGTGCGAATATAATGCAGAGAATTCGTAGTTTGGAAATTAGGAGGAGGTGTGGGATTACCAAAACTATTATCCAGAGGGCTGAGGAGGGGTTGTTGAGGTGGTTCGGACATGTAGAGAGAATGGAACGAAACAGAATGACCTCGAGAGTGTATAAATCTGTAGTGGAGGGAAGGAGGGGTAGGGGTGGGCCTAGTGAAGGTTGGAGGGAGGGGGTAAAGGAGGTTTTGTGTGCGAGGGGCTTGGACTTCCAGCAAGCATGCATGAGCGTATTTGGTAGGAGTGAATGGAGACAAATGGTTTTTAATACTTGATGTGCTGTTGAAGTGTGAGCAAAGTAACATTTATGAAGGGATTCAGGGAAACCGGCAGGACGGACTTGAGTCCTGGAGATGGGAAGTACAGTGTCTGCACTCTGAAGGAGGGGTGTTAATGTTTCAGTTATATAACTGTAGTGTAAAGCACCCCTCTGGGAAGACAGTGATGGAGTGAATGATGACGAAAGTTTTTCTTTTTCGGGCCACCCTGCCTTGGTGGGAATCGGCCGATGTGTTAATAATAAAAAAAAAAAAAAAAAAACTTACCTTTATTGGCGACTCTTGTTGGTGTATGGAAGACGGAGAGGAGGAGAGTTTATTATTGGGAGGCAGGACAAAATGCTTCATTGTGACACTAATATCAGCTCTATGGCTTACTTATCTATCACAATTCATCTAATATGACATAATAAACAATATTAATAACATAGAAACATGATATATACTCTAGAACGAATAAAATATGTCATTATGTATGAGAGGACTAGCGGTAGTGTTATTGTTGTTGGGTTTATAAGGGCCACTGACCATAAGCAGTACATATAGTGGTGGTGGTGGGTGGTAGCAGCACGCCAACACCACTATTCACACAAACAATGTACATAATTTATAAATAAGAAATATTTCCACTTTAATTTATAAATAAGAAATATTCACACTTCTATAAATATATTTACACTTACCTTGGAGGAGATAGTGGCAGAGGGCAGCTCTGGTCTCAGTGCCCCTATATTCCTCAAACAACATTGGAGGAGTTAAGTTTTGTGTCGTCATTTTTCTATCGCTTATTCGCTTAACTTACTTGCTACACTGTTAATACTACACTTTATCGCTGGCTGGTGCTATAGCCTTTATCGACTCCACTTTGATACTTTGCTACGATTTCTTTCTTTAATTCTATGGTGTTCCTTACTTTCTTTACCAATGGACTGGCACTAGGAGCTTTCTTTGGGCCCATGGTGGCTTATTTAGCAGTCACACACAATAATCAAGGGCCAAAAACAATGGATTTTTAAGAAATGTTTTGTATGAACTCACAGAATAATGTTCACTCAACCAGAAACAATGCTACACTGCCTGAGAATGTGCGTGGGAGGCGGACTTGCAGGCTTTGTATGTGTGCTGGGCACTGGACAGGTTCCGTACTATGAACGAAAACGGAGCCAATCACCGAAAACGGAGGTAATATTTCCACAAAAAAGTGCCCGAAAACTTAAATCACCAAAAACAGAGGATCCACTGTATAGGGGCTTTCAGCATGTACACCCAAATGTCATTCTCCTTTGTACAAATACTTTATCATGCTGAAATAAACATTATCATTATCAAAGAGTTAGGAAGCCTGTATATAGAGGCGAGGGGGACAGGGCAGGACCATTTAAGGGAGAAAAAGTAGTAGTGGTAATGGTACGTAGTAGAAAGGAGGGAGTAGTTTAGTGGCACAAGAAAGAAAGGGGAGTGAAGGAAGGCAATAGTAGTGGTAGTAACAATAGTGGAGGTAATGTAGTGGTAGTAACAATAGTGGAGGTAATGTAGTGGTAGTAACAATAGTGGAGGTAATGTAGTGGTAGTAACAATAGTGGAGGTAATGTAGTGGTAGTAACAATAGTGGAGGTAATGTAGTGGTAGTAACAATAGTGGAGGTAATGTAGTGGTAGTCGAAGTAGTGGTATTAGTGGGGTAAGTCTAAATACAAGAAAAAATAGCACTTACTTGTAAAATCAATTGGTTTCCTCACATATTTAATTGGTTTCTCAGTGTTTGCCGGTGCTAAAATCTTGTACTGTCGGGCAGTGGTCTTGTTTGTGGTGAGAACACCAATCTCTCGCCTGGCAACTTTCTCCTTGTGCACCATCACCATCTGTCATGAAGACACTAGCATCAAGAGATGGGTATCTCATCTGCCTCCAAGCAGAAGCTTAATACCAACATTCAAAACACATGGGGACCCTAACTTACTAACAAGTTGTGCTCCCAGTCTTTCAACTAACAAACAAAATAATAGCACAACAGATAATTGTGTGTCACATGATTGCACCTGCAACTCTGGAAATTTGTGGAGTAGAAGTATTGTAACCAATCAGGTTAACCTCTGCTGCATCCAAGCTCAGCATAATTTACAAATATGTAAGGAAAAATGTTTCACTGCTGATGCACTTTTAGTTTTTGAGTTAGACTCAAGTTTAATCAAGTTGCACTCTGCATGCTTGTGATAACCTTACAAACTTCTTTCTTGGCTTGGCACAAATGGGAGCACTACTGTTTGGGATTTCCCCTACTCAAAAACCACCTACTCACCCTTACCTAAATACTCATACTCAAAAAATACTCATTGTTATTTCTCCTATAAGATACTTCCATTTTTATTATTATTATGTACGATAATATTACTTTCAAAAATGCTCAGCATTTTTTTCCTATAAGATAATCTCAATTTGTACTATTATAACATTGTAATATTACCACCTACTCACCATAAACTAAATATGCATTCTGTAAATTACTTTAAAAAAATACTCAATGTCATTTTCCCAAAAATAATTTCAGTTTTTACTAAACACTTGCTGCAAGGTAGTGTCACCATATTATAATTTGCCAAATGAAATATCATATTGTAATCTGCCCAATGTTTAACCAAATCAAATTCCCATCAATCTATCAAAAATTATGCACATAGTCCATAAGTTTTTAGATTAAGCTGCCCGTTATGCCCTGGAATGTCAGTGGCTCTCCTTGCCCTTCTATGTAAATCTCTCTGTAAAATTGCGATGAAATAAAAATTATTATTATTATTTACTAAGATGAGTTTTTATTGTGGTGAAAGACTTGTTACTTATGGCTGCAAGAGGTAAGAATAGGTGTCCTGAATGTGAATTTAAAGCTGCAAACAAGGCTATGGCAACAAAATGTAGCCTTTGTAGTAACTGCTTTCACACTGCTTGTGAATGTTTACATGAGAATGTTATAGTTTTATGTGAAGGCATCACAGTTTGGGTTTTCACTGGCTGTGCAACTGGTGTGTGAGCAGATGATTATCTTCATGATGGGAAAAGCTCTGACTTTCTGGGTGATCTAGAAGCTAGTGTTTCAGTGGGAGTGGTTGTTGCAATGAGTGCTAATGTTGGTATTAGTGTATAGTGAGTGGTGGTGTTATGAATGTACAAGAGGTGGAACAGAACTAGTTCTACTTAAGTGGAAAACTGCATGCAGGTTTGTGGTCTCTCCACAGTCTTTTGTTGATGGTGTTAGGAAGGACATTGAGGAAGATAAATGGGTGAAGGAAATACACGCTCTGAGGTCACCTGACATCAGCATTAACAATCATGAAGTGAACACGAAGTGAGCACTGTAGTATGGGATAAGTGGCTTCTGGTTGTCAAGCCAGAACCCAGTGTCCCAGTGGACAATGCTGCTCTTGGCCACATAACCAATTTAATTCAGGACAGTATGTGCAGTCCCAACAGACACTAAAAAAAAAAAATTTTTGAGCTGAGTTTCCCAACTATTGAAACAAAGCAAGAAGCTGGGGTTTTCATGGCTTCCTGTTTTCCCACTGATGCTGAATGCATGGTCTCTAAAACCATCAAGATGCTGCCTAAGGTACAGTGGACCCTTGAAATTCGTCCCCCTTGAACATCGTGAAATTTAAACTCAGCAACTTTTTTCCCCAAAATATTAGCTTGATTTTCGTGATTTATCTTAGAAATCGGCGGTCGTATTAAACGCGTCCGAGCGGCCTCCCAGCCACCGCGTGCACCACAAACACCATTCAGAGTCAGTCTGGCATTGTATCTCGGCGAGTGACGATCACCTCACGCATTCATACGATACATTTCTTAATACAGTGGACCCCCGAGTTACGAACACCCCGGAAATTGTACAATTATGTAAGTACAGTCAACCCTCCGTTTTCGTGCTTAATCCGTTCCTGAGGGATCAACTAAAACTGAAACACACGAAAACTGAAACCATTTTCCCCATAAGAAATAATGGAAATTCAATTAATCCGTTCCAGAAAACCAGAAGTTTGAAAAAAAAAAAAATTTGAGGCCTTAAAGATAGATTTACATGCACAATTGAATGAACTCAATGTGACACTTACCTTTATTAAGACTGATGTTGCTGGATGGAAGAGAGAGAGGAGGGGAGAGGGAAGAGAGGCTATTGTTTGGAAGGGGAATCCCCTTCCATAAGGAATTTAGGTACCAAGTCCTTATCCGGGGTCACTTCCCTGCATGCCTGCTACACTCCCTCCCTGCATGCCTGCTACACTCCCTCCCTGCATGCCTGCTACACTCCCTCCCTGCATGCCTGCTACACTCCCTCCCTGCATGCCTGCTACACTCCCTCCCTGCATGCCTGCTACACTCCCTCCCTGCATGCCTGCTACACTCCCTCCCTGCATGCCTGCTACACTCCCTCCCTGCATGCCTGCTACACTCCCTCCCTGCATGCCTGCTACACTCCCTCCCTGCATGCCTGCTACACTCCTCCCTGCATGCCTGCTACACTCCTCCTGCATGCCTGCTACACTCCCTCCCTGCATGCCTGCTACACTCCCTCCCTGCATGCCTGCTACACTCCCTCCCTGCATGCCTGCTACACTCCCTCCCTGCATGCCTGCTACACTCCCTCCCTGCATGCCTGCTACACTCTTAAATTCCATCGTGTTTCTCACTTTCTTTACCAAAGGACTGGCACTAGGAGCTTTCTTTGGGCCCATGGTAGCTTATTTAGTAGTCACACACAATAATCAAGGGCCAAAAACAATGAATTGTTAATAAATATTTTGTATGAACTCCTGGGATGATGTTCACTCAAGCATAAACAATGCTACACTGCGTGACAATGTGTGTGGGTGGCGGTCTAGCGGGCTTTGTATGTGCGGGGCACTGGTGGACAGGTTCCATACCAAGAATGAAAATGGAGGTAATCAACGAAAACGGAGGTAAAATTTCCCCGAAAAAACTGCACGAAAACTGAAACACACGAAAACAGAGATACACGAAAACGGAGGGTTGAGGCCGATTTCCCTTAACCTTTCTTCGTTGGACAATCCCCTTAGAGATGGGACACAGCAACAAGGGGACACAGTTGGAAGTTGAAGACTCAGATTTATCACAGGGATGTTAGGAAGTGTATTTTTTGGGGGGCTGAAATTGACTAACCTACTTGACATTATTTCTTAAGGGAGTAAATTCGTTCAGTAATGGCACTTGAGCAGGCTTCTGGAATGAAGTTTTTACGTTACTCGGGGGTCCACTGTATTTCATTTGTTTTAGTGCTTGCAACTGCTAAATAAGCCACCATGGGCCCAAAGAAAGCTCCTAGTGTCAGCTCTTTGCTAAAGAAGGCGAAAAACACGATAGAATTCAAGAAAGATCACACCAGACAGGGTACTTCCCCCACACCAGGCTGGGTGTGGGGGAACCACACAAACCAGCCAGGGTACTTCCCCACACAAACCAGCCAGGGTACTTCCCCACACAAACCAGCCAGGGTACTTCCCCCACACAAACCAGCCAGGGTACTTCCCCCACACAAACCAGCCAGGGTACTTCCCCCACACAAACCAGCCAGAGTACTTCCCCCACACAAACCAGCCAGGGTACTTCCCCACACAAACCAGCCAGGGTACTTCCCCACACAAACCAGCCAGGGTACTTCCCCACACAAACCAGCCAGGGTACTTCCCACACAAACCAGCCAGGGTACTTCCCCACACAAACCAGCCAGGGTACTTCCCCACAAACCAGCCAGGTCTTCCCACACAAACCAGCCAGGGTACTTCCCCACACAAACCAGCCAGGGTACTTCCCCCACACAAACCAGCCAGGGTACTTCCCCCACACAAACCAGCCAGGGTACTTCCCCCACACAAACCAGCCAGGGTACTTCCCCCACACAAACCAGCCAGGGTACTTCCCCACACAAACCAGCCAGGGTACTTCCCCACACAAACCAGCCAGGGTACTTCCCCCACACAAACCAGCCAGGGTACTTCCCACACAAACCAGCCAGGGTACTTCCCCACACAAACCAGCCAGGGTACTTCCCCACACAAACCAGCCAGGGTACTTCCCCACACAAACCAGCCAGGGTACTTCCCCACACAAACCAGCCAGGGTACTTCCCCACACAAACCAGCCAGGGCTCCCACACAGCCGTCTCCCACACAAACCAGCCAGGGTACTTCCCCACACAAACCAGCCAGGGTACTTCCCCACACAAACCAGCCAGGGTACTTCCCCACACAAACCAGCCAGGGTACTTCCCCACACCAAGCTCAAACAAATGTCTTATTTTAGGTTAAATTTTTATTTTAGGGTAATATAGACATTTTCATTACTCCATCTTTGATATTTTCTTCAAAATTATATAAGAAACAAGTTACATATCATATAGCATATAAACATTGTATCAAATGTTTATATGGTATTGAATGGTGAGTCGGGTGGAGAGTAAACATTACGTTTTCTCTGCAGCATTAGAGAAAACTGTAAATCTGGAGTCTGGTGCAGTAACCGCCCTTCATACGCATTTGTTTACAATTCTCGGCATGAATTATTCATTACTTCTCCCTTTGTTTATGATGGCATCTAAAGGTAGTTGTTAGAAACGATTAAACTCAAGTGAACATGGTAATAATATACACGCACAACCCGCACATATAAAAAGAGAGGAGCTTACGACGACGTTTCGGTCCGACTTGGACCATTTACAAAGTCACACTAACACACAGGACAGGTGGAAGGGGTATTTATAGGCAGGCAGACAGGGCACAAGAAAGTGGGGTAATAATGGAGGTAGTAGTGGAAGTGGTAGTAGTAGTAATGGAGTCAGTCATATTCTAGGAAAGGAGCACTGCAGTGAAGCTGGCAGCCTGCATGGGTTAGGACAAGAACACAGAGGGGGGAAAAGGCAAATAAAATAAAGAAGGACAAATACAAGGCAAAAGAAGCTCCTGGAGAGCAAAACGTTGCCACAATAAAATGTCACATTAGTTGCATTTGTGTCCTTTTACTTAACATATTGTCGGTAATTATACCAATATTAATATCTGATTCTACTTTTCAGCAGGCCTTGGTCTTCTCTCATTACAATAAAACCTCTAATTGATCCCCAATTAACAGATTTCTGAAACAAAGGACAAAAAACTGGCCAAACATTGGGATCATTGGACAAAAAGGAATACAGTGGTCCCTCGACTAACAAACTTAATCCGTTCCAGGAGCTAGTTCTTAACACGAAAAGTTCGTAATTCGAAACCTTATTTCCCATAAGAAATAATGTAAATACAATTAATCCGTTCCAGACATCCAAAAATATTCACAAAAATACATTTTAATACTAAATAATAAAAACAGATTAATAAATAACATTTACTTACCTTTATTGAAGAGAGTTGCTGGCATCTGGAAGATAGGGAGGATGATAGGGGGAGTGTGTTAGTGTTTGGAAGGGGAATCCCCCTCCATAAAGACTTCAGGTAACAAGTCCTTATCTGGGGTTACTTCCCTTCTTTTTCTTTTAATGCCACTAAGACCAGCTTGAGAGTCACTGGATCCCTGCCTCGTGAAATAACTGTCCACAGTCCTCTGTTTCTGGCAACTCTTTAATATTTTCCTGAAGTGCAACATGGCTCTGTCACTGAAGTGGTTGCACAGATGGCTCATTTCAGCTTGCTCAGGGTGGTGTTTTTCAACAAATGTCTGCAGCCTACTCCACATAGAACACATTTCCTTAATCTCTGAAGAAGGCACCTCCTTCACTCCCTCTTCCTCCTCCTGTGAAGCAATAACCTCAGCTCTGGTCTGATGCTGTTCCAGTTCCAGCTCTTGCAGCTCTTCAGTTGTTAGCTCTACCCTGTGCTCCTCCACCAACTCTTCCACATCCTCACCACTCACCTCCAACCCCAGGCTGTTCCCCAATGCCACAATATCTTCCATAACAGGCACAGGGTCGTCAGGGTCAGCCTCAAATCCTTCAAAATCCCTCTTTTCAACACAATCCGGCCACAGTGGTCTCCAAGCAGAGTTCAAAGTCCTGGAAGTCACTCCCTCCCAAGCCTTACCTATAAGGCCTATGCAATGCACGATATTGAAGGGATCTTTCCAGAACTCTCTTAGGGTCAATGCAGTGTCTGAGGTCACATCAAAGCACTTCTGAAACACTGCTTTGGTGTACAGTTTCTTGAAGTTTGCAATGACCTGCTGGTCCATGGGCTGGATGAGAGGAGTGGTGTTAGGAGGCAAGAACTTCACTCTGATGAAATTGAAGTTGTCAGACAACAACTCTTCCAAGTTGAGGATAAGCAGTAGCATTGTCCAGTACCAGGAGGCATTTGAGTGGCAATTTATTTTCCAGGAGGTATTTCTTTACACTAGGGCCAAACACTCCAGTCAACCATTCCATGAAAAAGTCCTTGGTGACCCATGCATTAGTGTTAGTCTTCCAATGCACACACAAATTATTCCTGTTAACATTGTGTTTCTTGAAGGCTCTGGGATTTTCTGCGTGATACACCAGTAAAGACTTCACTTTAAAATCACAACTGGCATTGGCACACATCATAAGAGTTAGCCTGTCTTTCATAGGTTGGTGTCATGGCAGTGCCTTTTCCTCCTGAGTAATGAAGGTCCTGTTGGGCATTTTCTTCCAAAACAGGCCTGTTTCATCACAATTAAACACTTGTTGGGGGAGGATTTCTTCAGCCTCTACGAACCCCTTAAATTCACTCACAAACTTTTCAGCTGCATGTTTGTCCGAGCTGGCTGCCTCACCATGTCTCACAACACTGTGTATGCCACTACATTTCTTAAACCTCTCAAACCAGCCTCTGCTGGCTTTAAAATCACTCTCCTCACCACTGGTCCCAGGCATTGTCTTGACAAGATCTAAGTGCAACTTCCTTGCCTTTTCACAAATTATCGCCGTGGATATACTATCACTTGCTAATTGTTTATCCACACCATCAACAACTTCTCAACCTCATCCACTGTTTTCGATCTCTTTTCGTTAACATATCAACCCCTTTTGCAACATTAGCTTCCTTGATCTCATTTCTCTTTGCCAGGATAGTGCCGATACTAGATTTGTTTTTGTTGTACATCCTGGCAAGCTCACTCACACGTATGCCACTCTCATATTTTTCTACAATCTCTTTCTTCAGTTCGATGGTGGTCCTCATCTCTTTACCACAGGGGTGCCACTAGGAAGCTTCTTTGGACCCATGGTGACTTATTTCACAGTGGCAATCACTTAATCAACAATAAACACAACAAAAGTATTGTGAATGTTTGAAAGAGCACGCTGGGTAATGTTCTCTCAAGTGTAAACAACGCTTGACTGGCATCCTGTCCGCCTTACCGTGCAAGCGCGGGGCAGGCGGACAGGTCTGGTATGGTTCGCTTCACAAGTAAATGTTCGCTACATGAGAAAAATATTTTGCGAAAAAAGCGTTTGTTACACGATTTGTTCACTATATGGAGCATTCATTAGGCAGGGTTCCACTAAGTCTGTAGATTCCAGATTCTGTCCATAGCGATGGTGTTGATAGTGTCTGGTAGTCTTCCGAATCAACAGACCAAGTTAAATGATTCCGACAGTTGTCTGGTATGAACCAGTGTCTCCTCGTACAGGGCCTGGCTGTCGTCATTGTTCCCAGAGCCACACACCGTCCACTTCAGTTTATTGTCCGTGCTCACTCAAATACACTTGTCATACACTCTCCAATTTACCCTGAATTTACAGCATTGTGTGAATTTATTAAGATACTAAATAAAGGGCAATTAACCCGTAAACGGTCCAAACGTATATATACGTTAGTACCGCTACTGCCCCAAACGTATATTTACGTTTTATTTTTCCTGCCTCCAAATTTGGCACGATTGGCCTGAGATGCCTGGTCAGCATAGAATGGGTCTTAGCCCTTGGTGTGTGCTGTATTAAAAAAATCTGGGACCACTTAGTACCTTGTGGGAGGACCAGTTCAATTGAGCGCCAGCTAGAGCAAACAGCACGGCAAACACATGGGATTCACTGATGTCATGTAGTATTAATTAACTCTCCCATTTTAAGTGGAAAGTGATATTGACCCCGAGTTTAGTGGCTCTGAGGTGGATATGGCCATAAGTGGTGGAGGAAATATCAAAAACCTTGATAATAACCCATGTGCAACATTTGTGCAACATCCTTTCAGAATGTCTTATAACCTATGCCTGTCTGTCTGTCTCCGTCTCTCCGCCTCTCCGTCTATCCGTCTGTCCGCCTCTCCGCCTATCCGCCTCTCCGTCTATCCGCCTCTCCGTCTATCCGCCTCTCCGTCTATCCGCCTCTCCGTCTATCCGCCTCTGTCTATCTCGCTTCCCCCTCCGTCTATCCGCCTCTCGTCTATCGCTCTCCTCTATCGCTCTCGCTATCCGCCTCTCCGTCTATCCGCCTCTCCGTCTATCCGCCTCTCCGTCTATCCGCCTCTCCGTCTATCCGCCTCTCCGTCTATCCGCCTCTCCGTCTATCCGCCTCTCCGTCTATCCGCCTCTCCGTCTATCCGCCTCTCCGTCTATCCGCCTCTCCGTCTATCCGCCTCTCCGTCTATCCGCCTCTCCGTCTATCCGCCTCTCCGTCTATCCGCCTCTCGTCTATCCGCTCTCCGTCTATCCGCCTCCGTTATCGCTCCGTTCCTTCCGTCTCGTCAGTACACTACTATCATAGTGTAAATTTCCTAGGATAACCCAAAAATCCAGACAAAGTGCTTGTAGATACAGTGTACCGTTACTTTTTGCATCCGATCTTCAGCATTACCAACGAATTACCTAGAATGTTGTAAAATGATTCCTAGCACTACAAAGCTTAAAAATAAACTACAGAAAAGTTGGCTTGTAAAGGCACGTATAATGTGTAAACATGACTGGCAAATACGTATTTACACTTACTCAGGAACCAGACGTGTTGGTTCAGTAGTGGATCTCTCTGAGACGGGAGAGCTAGATGCTAGACGGACAGATAGACAGAGAGCTTGACAAACAGGCAGATAGACAGAGAGCTTGGCAGACAGATAGACAGACAGATATGTTTGTGTAACAGTGAAAACAGAGGGGGATGCTCATCAAATGTCACCCCATATCTTATCACTGCACCCTTGCGTACGCTCATCAAATGTCACCAATTATCTTATCTTATCACTGTCAGCAATGGACTGACTTGTCTTACATCATGCTTCAAGGGAACTTATTATTCTTATTCTTATTATTATTATTTTCATTATTCTTATTATTCCTATTATTATTATTATTATTATCATTATTATTATTATTATTATATACTCCCACATATCCAAAACATTGCTGGGACCTATAAATACTTTGTATATATTCCTAGACAATAGTAAATGACCAAATGTCCACCTGTCAGTGTGTTTGTGACAATTTGAGTACAATTTCAGTACCTAATATTAGTCTTAGAACAAAGAACTACTATAAATTGTAATTATCAGAACATAAAAATTATATAAAATAATATAAAAACGAGAGAAAAAAAGGTATATCGGCAACACTTCTGCAAGCGGCAGGACTCAATGTTGCCGTTAGGTGAGCATTCAGTGCCAACTTCTTGGTCTCATAGTATATCGGTAAGTACTGAGCCTAAAAAAATTTTTTTATCCTATAACACTTAGAAAAATGTGCTCTATTTCTATAAAAAAAAAAATTTTTTTTTTTCAAAATATTCGGGGCAGTGGGGTAGTAAACGTATACTATATACGGGTTATACGTATACGTATACGTATACTATATACGGGTTAACAATGGCTTCTAAACCTCGGAGGAAATAGAATCTCAGTGTTAAGCAGAAACTAATATGGAAGGTTGAGTCTGGTATCTTAATGGCATGGATATGTGACGATTATGGTCTTAAGCAACAAACAATGTCCGACATCTTTAGAAGAAAAGACAAACTTACAGACTACGCTCTAAATTTATTATGGATGCTAGCCATCTTCACAGCCATCTACAATTTCACAAGTGGAGTTTTACACCACTGTCAATCACAACACTTGACACTTCATCTTTCCACCACAAAAGATAAGTAAAATTCATGTAAATTACTGTAAAATTAGTATAGTCCTCTACTGTACATGAAAGCACTAGTGTACTTTCAACTTTGTTTTTTTTATAATTCCTGTTTTACACGTTATAATATTTCTAGTGTTCGGCAGTCTTCTGAAACAACAGATTAAATTTGTTGATTCCAAACTTTGTCCGTGTATGTTACCATCGTGAAAACTAACATACACCCCGTCCTCACTGTTAGTCAGTTAATTAGAAGGCTCACTGTATTTTGGTCAGAAAAAAGAATATCCATCTGGACTTGGATTCAACTCAAGTGGGTCTGTTCTTGGACTGGTATTGTTTACTGTTCAAGTTAGTGACTAAGTCTTACTGATGGATGCCTACTGGGGTTAATTATCATTTTTCATGCTGACGATACACTTGTACATCCAGGTTTTGAATGTGAAAGGTGTAAAACTTGGCTTCGGTTCTCATTTGCTGGATGTTTGGACTTGGATGACAAATAGGAAAATGACACTAAATGAGGGTAAGACAAAGATTTTGATTGTCAAGGAAAACCTCAGAAAAGCATGGGGAATTTGTGCTTTTGATTGTGGTAGTGTCAGTTTGCAGCTTGTAGGATCAGTAAGAGCTAGCTGGGTGTTTACCTGGATTCTTCATTGACATCTGTTTGACCCATCAACCAGATAGTTATATCTTGCAATTTTCATATTTGTAACCTCTACGCAATCAGAAAACAAGGAACTTCTCTCAGACCATCACCTTCATAACAAGGAACTTCTGGACCATCACCTTCATTACAAGGAACTTCTGGACCATCACCTTCATAACAAGGAACTTCTGGACCATCACATTCATAACAAGGAACTTCTGGACCATTACATTCAAAACAAGGAACTTCTCACAGACCATCAACTTCAAAACAAGGAACTTCACCAAGACCATCAACTTCAAAACAAGGAACTTCACCAAGACCATCAACTTCAAAACAAAAGAACTTCACCAAGACCATCAACTTCAAAACAAAAGAACTTCACCAAGACCATCAACTTCAAAACAAAAGAACTTCACCAAGACCATCACCTTCAAAACAAAAGAACTTCACCAAGACCATCACCTTCAAAACAAAAGAACTTCACCAAGACCATCACCTTCAAAACAAAGGAACTTCACCAAGACCATCACCTTCAAAACAAGGAACTTCACTAAGGTACAAAATACATTATAAATGGAAAACTTCATTAATACATTATGTCATTTTTAAGAATCTTTGATCAAAAATGTGCTATACAAAGCTGCCTCTAAATGTGCTATACAAAGCTGCCTCTAAATGTGCTATACAAAGCTGCCTCTAAATGTGCTATACAAAGCTGCCTCTAAATGTGCTATACAAAGCTGCCTCTAAATGTGCTATACAAAGCTGCCTCTAAATGTGCTATACAAAGCTGCCTCTAAATGTGCTATACAAAGCTGCCTCTAAATGTGCTATACAAAGCTGCCTCTAAATGTGCTATACAAAGCTGCCTCTAAATGTGCTATACAAAGCTGCCTCTAAATGTGCTATACAAAGCTGCCTCTAAATGTGCTATACAAAGCTGCCTCTAAATGTGCTATACAAAGCTGCCTCTAAATGTGCTATACTTACAAAGCTGCTCTCTAAATGTGCTATACAAAGCTGCCTCTAAATGTGCTATACAAAGCTGCCTCTAAATGTGCTATACAAAGCTGCCTCTAAATGTGCTATACAAAGCTGCCTCTAAATGTGCTATACAAAGCTGCCTCTAAATGTGCTATACAAAGCTGCCTCTAAATGTGCTATACAAAGCTGCCTCTAAATGTGCTATACAAAGCTGCCTCTAAATGTGCTATACAAAGCTGCCTCTAAATGTGCTATACAAAGCTGCCTCTAAATGTGCTATACAAAGCTGCCTCTAAATGTGCTATACAAAGCTGCCTCTAAATGTGCTATACAAAGCTGCCTCTAAATGTGCTATACAAAGCTGCCTCTAATTGCTATCAAAGCTGCCTCTAAATGTGTATACAAAGCTGCCTCTAAATGTGCTATACAAAGCTGCCTTTAAATGTGCTATACAAAGCTGCCTCTAAATGTGCTATACAAAGCTGCCTCTAAATGTGCTATACAAAGCTGCCTCTAAATGTGCTATACAAAGCTGCCTCTAAATGTGCTATACAAAGCTGCCTCTAAATGTGCTATACAAAGCTGCCTCTAAATGTGCTATACAAAGCTGCCTCTAAATGTACACACACTGTAAAAGTACAGAAGTAAAAATTCAAATACTGCAGAAAATGTCACTAATAATAATGTAAATAAAAATATACGTATAATACAATAAGCATTTGTGCTGATGCAAGATTATTGTTGTGAAACATAAATGTTACATATTGCACTGACCTGAAGCATAAATGTTACATATTGCACTGACCTGAAGCATAAATGTTACATATTGCACTGACCTGAAGCATAAATGTTACATATTGCACTGACCTGAAGCATAAATGTTATATATTGCACTGACCTGAAGCATAAATGTTATATATTGCACTGACCTGAAGCATAAATGTTACATATTGCACTGACCTGAAGCATAAATGTTACATATTGCACTGACCTGAAGCATAAATGTTACATATTGCACTGACCTGAAGCATAAATGTTACATATTGCACTGACCTGAAGCATAAATGTTACATATTGCACTGACCTGAAGCATAAATGTTACATATTGCACTGACCTGAAGCATAAATGTTACATGTTGCACTGACATGAAGCATAAATGTTACATGTTGCACTGACCTGAAGCATAAATGTTACATGTTGCACTGACCTGAAGCATAAATGTTACATGTTGCACTGACCTGAAGTGTAAATGTTACATGTTGCACTGACCTGAAGCATAAATGTTACATGTTGCACTGACATGAAGCGTAAATGTTGCATGTTGCACTGACCTGAAGCATAAATGTTACATGTTGCACTGACCTGAAGCATAAATGTTACATATTGCACTGACCTGAAGCATAAATGTTACATACTGCACTGATCTGAAGCATAAATGTTACATAGTGCACTGACCTGAAGCATAAATGTTACATGTTGCATTGATCAATGTGTCCACCCACGTTTGTACATAACACCACTTTTTTCCTTACATTTTTTTTTTTTTTAGAGAAAATTGTATATACAGTTTATTTATGCAAATACCACATGTTGCACTGACCTGTGATATGTAGTTGACTTGGCTTTCCATCTCAGCCAGCTGGTGTGCTTGTTGTTCAACCATCTGCAGGAAGTTGTAAGCCAAAGTGTTGATCTGGTAGGCAACACTGGCCAGCGACTGTGTGGTGTAGTTCTTGGTCTCCTCCAGAGCACTAGCCTTGTTCTCTGCCTGAAATCACAACCAAAAGACCATAAGAAAGGAGAAGCACTGCAGTAGGCCTACTGGCCTATGCTAGGCAGGCCCAAGTCACCTACTGGCAGAAGCCAGTCAGATCCAACTCGCATCCACTCGTGTATTTGTCTAACCTATTTTTAAAACTACACTATGTTTTAGCTTCTATGACAGTACTCAGGAGTTTGTTCCACTCATCCACAACTCTATTACCAAACCAGAACTTTCCTATATAATTTCTGAATCTAAATTTTTCCAACTTGAACCCACTGCTATGAGTCCTGTCTTGGTTTGATATTTTCATCACTTGCATGGTAATAAAGCAGCAGCAGTGGTGAGCAGCAGTAGGAGTGGGCAGCAGCTGTGGAGAAAATTCTCCAAATGAGGGGGGGATATCAGCCCTTTCAGCCTTTCAAGGGCCCAGCCGGTCTGGCTTCCTGGTCAACAACTTGATTAGTATCAGATGAACGGACCCAGGAATCCAGTAAGTCACGTGATGGCTGACCAGTGTAGCAACGAGTGTATATGATTGACAGACATTTGATATAAATGGGACTCTTTGCCATAGCAGGAAAGTTAAAGAAAACTGCTGTTTCAATTTCTACACTTGACATTACCATCATGTGCTCTAGTGATCTAAATATTTAAAGAACACAAGCATTTGAATTGCAAATTGTTGCAGTGTTTACCAAGTAGGAAATTGGGTGAGGTCAGCGATACCGAGCTCGACTGAGGAGCGGAGCGCGTCAGATTGACTTAAGAAACCAGCCAGAGGGGACGGGAGCTTGCGGCAGGCATTGACCTAACAAAGAGACCTTTGCTGTGCACCTTCAACCTCTTATCAATCTCCACTAACACCGGAAAAGCGGATAAGAACTCTGTTCCAGCGCGTTTAGTGATAATTAATCCTAAAATAGCGGTATATTCCAGAGAAGTGTGCACAGCTTCTGTTAGTAACTACTGCAAAAAGACTAAGAATTGTAGTACAGTGGACCCCCGAGTATCGTAATTAATCCATTCCAGGAGCTAGTACTTAACACAAAGTTTACGAAATTCGAACCATTACAGTGGACCCCCGAGTTTCGTAAAAACTTCACTCCTGAAGTCTGCTCAAGTGCCATTACCGAACGAATTTACTCCCTTAAGGAAAAATTTCACGTAGGTTAGTCTATTTCAGACCCCCAAAAATACACTTCCACAAGAACTTACAAAATTATACTTACATAATTGCATGATTTCCGGGGTATTCGTTAACCGAGGGTCCACTGTATTTCCCATAAGAAATAATGTAAATACAATTAATCCGTTCCACAAAAAAATATTCAATACTAAATTAAAAAAAATATATATATATATATATATATATATATATATATATATATATATATATATATATATATATACATTTACTTACCTTTATTGAAGAGTTGCAGGCATCTGGAAGGTAGAGTTGCTGATAGGGGCAGGAGTTAGTGGTTGGAAGGGAATCCCTCCAAAAGAACTTCAGGTAACAAGTCCCTCTATGGGGTTACTTCCCTTTTTGGTCTTTTAATGCCACTAGGACCAGCTTGAGAGTCACCAGACCCTTGCCTGGTGAAGTAACTGTCCAGAGTCCTCTGTTTCTGGCGACCCTTCAATACTTTCCTGAAGTGCGACATGGCTCTGTCACTGAAGTGGCTGCACAGAAGGCTCATTTCAGCTTGCTCAGGGTGGTGTCTTTCAACAAATGTCTGCAACTCATTCCACTTTGTACACATCTCCTTAAGCACTGAAGAGGGCACCTCCTTCTGTCTCTCACCCTCCTCCTTTGAAGCAATAACCTCAGCTGTGGTCTGTTGCTGTTCCAGATGAAGCTCTTGCAGCTCTTCAGTTGTTAGCTCTACCCTGTGGGCCTCCACCAACTCTTCCACATCCTCACCACTCACCTCCAACCCCAGGTTGTTCCCCAATGCCACAATAGAGTCCACAACAGGCACAGGGTCGTCAGGGTCAAGGTCAGGGTCAGCCTCAAATCCTTCAAAATCCCTCTGTTGGACACAACCTGGCCACAATGGTCTCCAAGCAGAGTTCAAAGTCCTGGAAGTCACTCCCTCAAAAGCCTTACCTATAAGGCGTATGCATTGCACAATGTTGAAGTGATCTTTCCAGAACTCTCTTAGGGTCAACTCAGTGTCCGAGGTCACTTCAAAGCACTTTTCAAACAGTGCTTTGGTGTACAGTTTCTTGAAGTTGGAAATGACCTGCTGGTCCATGGGCTGGAGGAGAGGAGTGGTGTTAGGAGGCAAGAACTTCACTCTGATGAAATTAAACTTGTCAGACAAACACTCTTGCAAGTTGTGAGGGTGAGCAGGAGCATTGTCCAGTATCAGGAGGCACTTGAGTGGCAATTTCTTTTCCAAGAGGTATTTCTTCACAGTAGGGCCAAACACTCCAGTCACCCATTCCTTGAAATTCTCCGTAGTGACCCATGCCTTGATGTTAGCCTTCCAATGCACACACAAATTATTCTTGTCAACACTGTGATTCTTGAAGGGTCTGGGATTTTCATAGTGATACACCAGTAAAGGCTTCACTTTAAAATCCCCACCAGCATTAGAACAAAACATGAGAGTTAGCCTGTCTTTCAAAGGCTTGTGTCCTGGCTGTGCCTTTTCCTCCTGAGTAATGTAGGTCCTGTTGGGCATTTTCTTCCAAAACAGGCCTGTTTCATCACAGTTAAACACTTGTTGGGGGAGGAATTGTTCAGCCTCTACGAACCCCTTGAATTCCTGCACAAATTTTTCAGCTGCACGTTTGTCTGAGCTGGCTGCCTCACCATGCCTCACAACACTGTGTATGCCACTACGTTTCTTAAACCTGTCAAACCAGCCTTTGCTGGCTTTAAAATCACTTGTCTCACCACTGGTTGCAGGCATTGTCTTGACAAGATCTGCGTGCAACTTCCTTGCCTTTTCACAAATTATCGCCATGGAAATACTATCACCCGCTCTCTGTTTTTCATGGATCCACACCAACAACAACTTCTCAACCTCATCCACTGTTTGCGATCTATTTTTCGTTAACATATCAACCCCTTTTGCAACATTAGCTTCCTTGATCTCATTTCTCTTTGCCAGGATAGAGCTGATAGTAGAAGGGGTTTTGTTGTACATCCTGGCAAGATCACTCAGACGTACGCCACTCTCATATTTTTCTATAATCTCTTTCTTCAGTTCGATGGTGTTCCTCACTTTCTTTACCACAGGGGTGCCACTAGGAAGCTTCTTTGGACCTATGGTGACTTATTTCACAGTGACAATCACTAAAGCACCAAAAAAAACACCAAATGTAGTGTGAATGTTTGAAAGAGCGCGCTAGGTAATGTTCTCTCAATGGTAAACAATGCTTCACTGGTGGCGTCCTGCGTCCTGCGCAGGCGCGGAGCATGCGGACAGGTCTAATACGTTACGAAACACGAGCAGTTTTAAGATTCTCGAAATCGTAAAAAGCTTACGAAACACGATGTTTACAAAGTAAGAACCTTACGAAACTCGGGGGTCCACTGTACATAGACAGACAATCACGAGTTCGTCGAACAAGATGGTGACTCTTCAGAGACGTTCTTCAATCAAGACAGCGTTCTCCGGGTGTGAATTAAGGGTCCGATACAAATACCCAGGTAAGTCTGCTCAGATAATTATATGTTCAAAAGACTACACAGTTAGGAACATGTTCATAATCTAGGCAGATTTATCATTCACCCGGTCACACGCGGGCGTTCAGCCCAAAACAACCGAGTGTTCATTTCAGTCCATTCAATGACTGACTATATGGGCATACACTCCTCTGGGGCAATTATTTTTACACTAATAACCTTTAATTTGACAGCCCAAGGGGGTGGAAACCATGAATCCTCTATAACGACGTCGGGGACGGCTGCGAAGTCGTGGATTCATCAATAAGCTAAGTAGCTTAATTACAGTTCATTAATGTTAGGAGTCCATTTCCCTAACAGCAGCAGTGGCAGTGGTGAGCAGCAGTAGCAGTGAGCAGTAGCAGTGAGCAGCAGCAGAAGAGAGCAGCAGCAGAGTAGCAGCAGCAGGGAGTAGCAACAGCAGTAGTGAGGTGCAGCAGCAGCAGCAATAGCAGTGAGCAGCAGGGAGTAGTAGCAGCAGTGGACAGCAGTAGCAGTGAACAGCAGCAGTAGCAGCAGGGAGTAGCAGTAGCAGTGAGCAGCAGCAGTGAGCTGCAGTAGCAGTGAGCAGCAGCAGCAATAGCAGTGAGCAGCAGCAGCAATAGCACCCCAAACTTACCTACCACACCCTCTCTACATGTTTCTCCTACTTTAGCATTTAGGTCCCCTACCACAATTACTCTCTCACTTGGTTCAAAAGTTCCTATACATTCGCTTAACATCTCCCAAAATCTCTCTCTCTCTCCTCTACACTCCTCTCTTCTCCAGGTGCATACACGCTTATTATGACCCACTTTTCGCATCCGACCCTTATTTTAATCCACATAATCCTTGAATTTACACATTTATATTCCCTCTTCTCCTTCCATAACTGATCCTTCAACATTATTGCTACCCCTTCCTTAGCTCTAACTCTCCCAGATACTCTGACTTAATCCATTTATTTCTCCCCACTGAAACTCGCCTACCCCTTCAGCTTTGTTTCGCTTAGGGCCAGGACATCCAACTTCTTTCATTCATAACATCAGCAATCATCTCTTTCTTATCATCTGCACTACATCCACACACATTCAAACAACCCAGTTTTATAGTTTTCTTCTTCTCTTTTTAGTAAATGTGTACAGGAGAAGGGTTACTAGCCCATTGCTCCCGGCATTTAGTCGCCTCATACGACACGCATGGCTACGGAGGAAAGATTCTTTTCCACTTCCCCATGGACAACAGAGAAAATAAAAAGAACAAGAGCTATTAAGAAAAAGAAGAAAAACCTAGATGTGTGTATGTATATATATGCATGTGCATGCCTGTGTAGTGTGACCTAAAGTGTAAGTAGAAGTAGCTAGATATACCTGTTATCCAGCGTGTTTATGAGACAGAAAAAAAGACACCAGCAATCCTACCATCATGTAAAACAGTTTCAGGTTTCTGTTTCACAGTCACCTGGCAGGACGGTAGTACCTCCCTGGGTGGTTGCTGTCTACCAACCTACTACCTAGGATGTGATCTTTATTTCTATATATATTAAAAAAAAAAACTTCAAAAGATTCGGGGCACTGGGCGAGCTAACGTAAATATACGTGTGGACCGTTTAAGGGTTAATGCCTAGTGCTATTGCTAACTTAATATAAGTTAGTGTAAGCTTGTTGTCTGGCATTTATATGCATTTAGAAGCGGAAAAAAATGGCGTTCTGCTTTTCGGCGATGTCTGTTTTAAGGCACTAGCCTGGAACCTAACCTGCCGTTTAAGTGGGGCCCTACTGTATGTACCTAATTTTTTTTTTTATTATTAACACATCAGCCGATTCCCACCAATGACAAATAAATATAAAGCACTAATAACATGTATAAATGAACATTTAACATCACACTTACCTTTATTGGCGACTCTTGTTGGTGTATGGAAGATGGAGAGGAGGAGAGAGGGAAGGGAGTTTGTTTGGAGGCAGGACAAAATGCTTCAATTTGACACTAATATCAGCTCTACAGCTTATTTATCTATCACAATTCATCTAATATGACATAATAAACAATATTAATAACATAGAAACATGATATAACAGTGGACCCCCGACTTTCGGCCGGTCTGAGTATCGGCGGTTCGACTTTCGATCGATTTTTCGGCCCAATTTTCCCCGACAATCGGCCGTTTCCCGACTATCAGCCCGTGTACCAGACCTGTCCACCTGCCCACGCTTGCTCGCCTCCCGCGCAGGCGCGTGGAAAAGTCTAGCTTTGTTTACCATTGAATGAACATTACATTTCACAATAAATTTATTGTGTTTAGTGCTTGTTTATTGATTGTGACTGTGAAATAAGCCACCATGGGCCCAAAGAAACTTCATAGTGGCAGCCCTTTGGTAAAGAAAGTGACAAACACGATAGAATTGAAGAAAGAAATTGTAGCAAAATACCAAAGTGGAGGAGGAAGAGAGAGGGAGAATGTGTCTTCTTCAGTGATTCACTGATTCTACGATATGTACGATACTAAAGCAGCACTAATAACCAGTGATAAAGTGTAGCAATAATAGTGTAGCAAGTAAGTTAAGCGATTAACCCTTAAACTGTCCACACGTAGATATACGTTCACGTGTGTAGCTGACCGAACGTAGAGCTACATTTTATTTTCATTCCTTCAAATTTAGTGCGATAGGCCTGAGTCGCCTAGACATGAGAGAATGGGTCTGCGCCCTCAGTGTGCGAGTATTAAAAAATCTGGGACCACTTAGTACCTTGTGGGAGCACCAGTTCGGATGAGTGCCAGCTAGAGCAAATAGTGTGGCAAACACCAGGGATTCAATGATGTTATGTCGCATTAACACTCCCTTATAAGAGGAAAGTAAAAATAGGTTAGATGAATACCGAGTGGCTGTGTGTGAGTTGGACCTGACTAGCTTGTGCTACTAGGTCTGATGCCATGCTCCTTCCTTCAGAGGATGTGACCTGACTAGGTGGGTCAGTGGTCTAAGTTGGGGGTGACATGTACCTGCATTGCATGGGCCAGTAGGCCTGCTGCAGTGTTCCTTCTTTCTTATGTTCTTATGTATTCGGCAGGCTGGCTGGCTTTGGCTGTCTCTCTATCTGTCCATATCTCTATCTGTCCATATCTCTATCTGTCCATATCTCTATCTGTCATATCTCTATCTGTCCATATCTCATTTTGTCCATATCTCTATCTGTCCATATCTCTATCTGTCCATATCTCTATCTGTCCATATCTCTATCTGTCCATATCTCTATCTGTCCATATCTCTATCTGTCATATCTCTATCTGTCCATATCTCTATCTGTCCATATCTCTATCTGTCCATATCTCTATCTGTCCATATCTCTATCTGTCCATATCTCTCTCCATATTCTATCTGTCCATATCTCTATCTGTCCATATCTATCGTCATATCTTTCTGTCATATCTCTATCTGTCCATATCTCTATCTGTCATATCTCTATCTGTCCATATCTCATGTCCATATCTCTATCTGTCCATATCTCTATCTGTCATATCTCTATCTGTCCATATCTCTATCTGTCCATATCTCTATCTGTCATATCTGTCTGTCTATAAACTGATCTATATACTATATCAAGTCCTATATCTCTGTCTCTCTCTCACATGTACACATAAGTACAGTTATTATACATAGTGTAAATTACCTAGGATAACCCAAAATTTCAAGCAAAGTGCTATACAATGCTAGATATAATACATAAGCATGAAACCCTGCAGAATATCCATCGTCACTTCTGCATCGTGTATAATAGCCTGTTGGCTTACGAGGCACTCTGAGACTGAGACAAGCACAGGAAAGACATATACAGGCAGACAGATAAGCAGAGATTAGACAGACATAAGCAGAGCTAGACAAACAGACAGAGAGATCAGACAGACAGATACAGACAGATAGACAGACAGATTTGAAAAGGAGGGTTCCCTCACACTGCTGACATTTATCAAATGTCCTGGGCTTCAAAAGGTTATCTGACACTTGTCAACACACCATTCTTCAAGGAGTTTCATATATACTCCAGGATGTCTAAAACATTGCTGGGGACCTATAACAATACTTCGTATATATTTATGAACAGTAAATGACAAGGCAGGGTGTGAAACTGTTACCCTGTTGGTATGATTAATGATATTGGTATAGCTAGTACATAATATTAGTGTTAGAACAAAAGATTGGCTATGAAATCTAAGAACTATTGTAAATTGTAATTATCAGAACATAAAATTATATAAATTAAAATAAAAGCTAGAAAAAAAGTATATCGGCATTGCTTTACTGGCGGCAGGACTTGATGTTGCCGTCAGAAGTGATATCCATTTTGCCAAATTGTGGAACATATCTCACAGCCAGAAGTACTGGCCCAAATTTTTTTTTTTTTAGCTATCTGTTTCCCCTCAAGAAATGTGGCACTCTTCATTTAAAAAAAAAAAATGATTTTTTTCAAAATATTGATCAGCTACGGCAGTGAGCAGTATATCAAATTATTGGACAGTTTAAGGGTTAAGCAGCAATTGTGAATAATTCAATATAATTAGGTATTCATGAGTAATTGTCACTTAAAATACCATCCATCCACGATGTTAGATTACTATAGCCCCATAACAATAAATAAATGTTACACTTACCTTGGAGGAGATGTTAGTTTAATTAGTTAGTTTGAGTGGAGGAGATGCCTTTAAGAGGTTTAAGGGTGGTGGAAGATAGCAGGGCGGTGTATGGCTGAGTGGCTCTATATTCCTCCCAACAACACATTCAGAGAATTACTTTCGTGTCCTTTTTCTATCAGCTGTCAGCTTAACTTACTTGCTACACTGTTAATGCTACACTTTATTGCTGGCTGGCGCTATACCCTTTTTATTGACTCCTGCGGGTTTTAAGTATCGTAATATCAGAATTACTAAAGGGAAGGCACATTCCCCCCCTCTCTTTCCTCCTCCACTTTGGTATTTTGCTACAAAGTTTTTTTGAATTCTATCGTGTTTCTCACCTTCTTTCCCAAAAAGGCTGGCACTAGGAGCTTTCTTTGGGCCCATGGTGATTTTTATTTAGCAGTTGCATGCAAAAAAAACAATGGATTATTGGAAACGTATCGTATGAACCCGGGGGGGTGATGGTCATTTTCGCCCTAATCAATGCCACACTGACTGTGGTGGTGGAGGCGGGCGGCTTTGTTTCGGCCGGGCGCTGGGGGGGCCGGACACGTACCATACCACCGCTGAATCGAAAAAAAAATCATGATCCTTGAGTCTTTTTTTTCCCAAAAAAAGGGCGCTAAAAGGGGGAATTTCACAAACACGTGCCACGGGAAACTGGGGTCCATGCCTGCTTCATTTGAATGTGCATCAGTTTAGTTGATCAAGTAATATTTTGTAAAAAAAACAAGAATGTGTAAAGGGTGTTGGCTGTGTTTAATTAAAACTAGATGAGTAAGGTGATTAGGTGTCACGAGTTAGGTAAAAAAAAATTTGGGATTAAATTGGGGGGAAAGGGAGTATGGAAGAAGTGAATGTATTCAGATTTTTTGGAGTAGTTTTGGAGCAGATGGGTTTATGAAGGAGGGAATTAAACCATAAAAAACTGATAAAGGGAAAAAAGGGTGGGTTGTGCTTTGAGGTAACTGTGGAGACAAAGAACAATATCCATGGAGGCAAAAAAGAAATGTATGAGAGTATAGTGGTACCAACAATCTTATATGAGGGGAAGATGAGTTGTAAATGCGGGAAGCAAGGAGGAGGCTGGGGGCAGTGGTTTTCATGTCTAAGGGCAGTGTGTGGTGTAAATATTATGCAAAGAATTTGTAGTGTAAAAAAGGAGGAAGTGTGGAGTTACTAAAAGTTTTTTCAGAAGGCTGAGGAGGGGTTTTTGAGGTGGTTTGGTCATTTGGGAGGATTGAGCAATATAGGGTGACTTGGAGGTTGTATAAACTGTGTGGAGGGCAGGCCGAGTAGGGGTTGTCCTAGGAAAGGATGGAGGTAGAGGGTAAAAAAAGGTTTTTTGTGCAAAAGGGGGTTGGACAATAGGGCCCGGCATGTATGATGTGTTAGATAGGGAAAGGAGATGAATGGTTTTTTGGGCTTGACAAGCTGTTGGGGCGTGAGCAGGGTAAACCCAACTCGGGGTCCTGGAGGTGGGAAGTACAATGCCTGCACTTTAAGGGAGAGGTTTGGGATATTGGCTTTTGGGGTGACATCTGAACTGTCGATCTGAGTACCTCTGCACAGACGGGGAATGATGGGGGAAAATGCTTCTTTTTTTAAAAAAAATTATTAATATTTGATAGTTTGTACAGTGGACCCCCGTTTTTGTGGGGTTTAACCCCTTTAAAAGGTCCAAACAAAATACACGTTAGTACTGCTGCCCCCGTATATATACGTTTTTTTCCCTGCCTCCAAATTTGGCACGTTGGCCTGAGATGCCTGGTCAGCATAGAATGGGTCTTAACACTCGGTGTGTGCCATATTAAAAAATCTGGGACCACTTAGTACCTTGGGGAGCACCAGCCCTTTAAAAGAGGGCCAACTAGAGCAAACCGTGGCAAACACCATAGATTCACTGATGTCTTTTCATTTAAAATTCCCCTTTTTAAAGGGGGAAAATGATGTCGGGGTTTGGGCCCGGCCCAGCTGGCTGGCTGCCTGCTTGGCCACCTGGCTGGTCAGTAATGGTTGGCCACCTGACTGGCCAGCAGCTGGCTGCTCAGCTGGGTCCTGATTGGCTGTCTATCTCTGTCTGTCTGTCTGTATCTATCTGTCTCTTTGTCTCTATCTGTCTCTATTTCACAGGAACACAAAGTAAATACAGTAGGGGCCCCACTTTCGGCAGGTTGGGGTTTCCCGGCTAGTGTCTTAAAGCAGACACCCGGGAAAAACAAACGCCATTTTTTTTCCCCTTTCTAAATGCCAGACAACAAGCCCCAAATTTTATTAAGTTAGCAATAATAAACATTAAAAAAAATAATAAAAAATAAAAATAAAACGAGTACACTTATTACTTACCTTAAAGTATTAACATTGATGTGTGAGAGAGTGGCAGGGTATTGTCTAAAACAAGTAAAACATTAAGAGGGAATTTTTTTTTCCTTGCAGTAAGCCTCAACTGTGGCTTAAAATAGTCTGTGAACCAATTTTTTGAAAAGTAAGTAAGTAAGTTTATTCAGGTATACACAAATACAGTTACATAGAA
>WNWK01019036.1:0-35000 GCA_009830355.1 Cherax destructor | reverse complement strand
CCTCCGTAAAGCTGATGTCTTGATCTCTGACTCACGTACCTACACTCCTCTCGCTTCCAACCCTCTTGATCGCATCAAGAGAACTTTCAACAAGAGACTAAGGACTCTCTCCGACCTCTGTCCTCCTGACTTTGACCTTGTTCAACATTTTCGTGTCATCTGTCCCTCCCTTCCTTATTTCTATGGTCTTCCAAAACTCATAAACCTGATATTCCTCTACGTCCCATACACAGACAACTTACCTACAGTCATACACACATACACCATACACAAACAACTTACCTACAGTCATACACACATACACCATACAAAGACAACTTACCTACAGTCATACACACATACACCATACACAGACAACTTACCTACAGTCATACACACATACACCATACAAAGACAACTTACCTACAGTCATACACACATACACCATACACAGACAACTTACCTACAGTCATACACACATACACCATATACAGACAACTTACCTACAGTCATACACACATACACCATACACAGACAACTTACCTACAGTCATACACACATACACCATACACAGACAACTTACCTACAGTCATACACACATACACCATACACAGACAACTTACCTACAGTCATACACACACACACCATACACAGACAACTTACATACAGTCATACACACATACACCATACACAGACAACTTACCTACAGTCATACACACATACCCCATACAAAGACAACTTACCTACAGTCATACACACATACACCATACAAAGACAACTTACCTACAGTCATACACACATACACCATACACAGACAACTTACCTACAGTCATACACACATACACCATACACAGACAACTTATATACAGTCATACACACATACACCATACAAAGACAACTTACATACAGTCATACACACATACACCATACAAAGACAACTTACCTACAGTCATACACACATACACCATACACAGACAACTTACCTACAGTCATACACACATACACCATATACAGACAACTTACCTACAGTCATACACACATACACCATACACAGACAACTTACCTACAGTCATACACACATACACCATACACAGACAACTTACCTACAGTCATACACACATACACCATACACAGACAACTTACCTACAGTCATACACACATACACCATACACAGACAACTTACCTACAGTCATACACACATACACCATACACAGACAACTTACCTACAGTCATACACACATACACCATATACAGACAACTTACCTACAGTCATACACACATACACCATACACAGACAACTTACCTACAGTCATACACACATACACCATACACAGACAACTTACCTACAGTCATACACACATACACCATACACAGACAACTTACCTACAGTCAAACACACATACACCATACACAGACAACTTACATACAGTCATACACACATACACCATACACAGACAACTTACCTACAGTCATACACACACACCATACAAAGACAACTTACCTACAGTCATACACACATACACCATACAAAGACAACTTACCTACAGTCATACACACATACACCATACACAGACAACTTACCTACAGTCATACACACATACACCATACACAGACAACTTACATACAGTCATACACACATACACCATACAAAGACAACTTACATACAGTCATACACACATACACCATACAAAGACAACTTACCTACAGTCATACACACATACACCATACAAAGACAACTTACCTACAGTCATACACACATACACCATACACAGACAACTTACATACAGTCATACACACATACACCATGCAAAGACAACTTACATACAGTCTTACACACATACACTATACAAAGACAACTTACATACAGCCATACACACATACACCATACAAAGACAACTTACATACAGTCATACACACATACACCATACAAAGACAACTTACATACAGTCATACACACATACACCATACAAAGACAACTTACCTACAGTCATACACACATACACCATACACAGACAACTTACCTACAGTCAAACACACATACACCATACACAGACAACTTACATACAGTCATACACACATACACCATACACAGACAACTTACCTACAGTCATACACACACACCATACAAAGACAACTTACCTACAGTCATACACACATACACCATACAAAGACAACTTACATACAGTCATACACACATACACCATACAAAGACAACTTACATACAGTCATACACACATACACCATACAAAGACAACTTACATACAGTCATACACACATACACCATACAAAGACAACTTACATACAGTCATACACACATACACCATACAAAGACAACTTACCTACAGTCATACACACATACATCAGTCTTGTTGATCTTTACATGTTAAAATTCGGAATTTGTTTTTTAATAAAACTTCAAATGCTGTTGTAGTGTATGTACCATTCTCTTAATCAGTATATATATATAATTTTTTCAGTTTGAAAACTCCATTTAAACCAATTTGAGTAAAAAAATCCAAAACTTGTTCGATATAATGCAAAAATTATTTTTTCCCACTATTTATCTTCAAATTTTGTAAATTTTTATAAGACGAGGACTCAAAATGAAGTTCATCGAAAATGATGAGTACACTGACCTATACTCAAATTTGTTGCTTTTCATGATTGCGTATAAAAAAATGTATCCGGACCTTTGCATACATTGGTACTTGTCCAAGTGGACCTTTGCTCATAGTAGTTGAGTAGCCCTGGTCTAGAGGTTCTGTCTCTTATTTCCTTGCTTCTTGGCTGGCCAAAACCCTCACTTCCTTTCTTGGTACTTTTCTCCTGCCCACCTTCGTCACTCTCAAGACGTCATAGAACGGGTTCGCTCTCTCCCGACCTGTAAGATGCTTAGTCTTGACGGTGAGTCCCTCTTCACCGATGTACCTCTTGATGTTTTTAATTTTCTCAGAGAGAAGGCCAATGAAGGGTTACTTCATTTCCCTATACCTACTGATGTCTTTCTTGATCTTATCTGCCTTTGTGTGGACTCAAATTCCTTTTCCTATGGGCTCTCCTCTGTCTCCTGTTCTTGCTAATCTTTACATGGAATACTTCGAGACTGTTCTTCATCCTACGGTTGGTGTGCGCTCTTCCCTCTGGCCTAATAATATTGCCCCTTCCATTAAGTTTAAAGCTGAATGGTAATCAAATTCCTTGCTTCCTTTCCTTGATGTTCATGTGCACCGCTCAGATACAGGTTTTGCTTTTTCCGTGTACCGCAAGTCTATGCACAGTGGCATGTACATCCACTACTTTTCATATCATGCCTCCTCTGTCAAGAAAAGTGTTTTTATTTCTCTCTTTCTCCGTGTTCTCCGCATTTGTGATCCTCATTTAATTGAATCAGAAATTTCAACTTTTCGTAATTCATTTTCCCGTCTTGGCTACCCTTCCAATTTCATACACACTGCCTTCTCAAGTGCTAAACGGACTTTCTTCTCATACAAACTCCCTACTTCTGGGAACTCTCCTGTCCTCTGCCTTCCCTATATTTCCATTCTTTCTAATCTCAGCAACTCTCTCCGTTCCTTAGACATCAAACTTACTTTTCGCCAGACTAACACTCTTCGCACTAATATAGCTCATACCTCTCCTCCCTCTATAGATGCTCCTGGTGTCTACTCTATTTCATGTTCCTCTTGTTATCTTCGGTAATTTGGAGAAACTGGCCGTTCTCTTCCTGACAGACTTAGGGAGCACAAAAGTAGTGTTACGCTTGCCGACACCAGCAATGCTCTTTTCTGTCATGTCAGAGATCACAGTCATCCTATTGACTGATCTTCTGCTAAAACTGTCTACCCTACGTCTAACTTTCACAGTCGCCGTCTGGTTGAATCCTCCCTTATACTCAACTTTCCTTGTATGAATCTTAGTCGTGGCTTTGTCTCTGTAGATGCCTTCCTTTCCCATTACATTGTTAAATGCTCCAAACTTCAGAACACCTGATATAACCTGATTCTTTTTTCCTCTTCTCCCTCTTCCCTTTTCCTATTTCCTCTTTCTCCTTTGGGTTTTCTTTCTTCTGCCTTGGGTGTTTGGCCCATTATTATTTTTCCCCCTCTGTGTTCTTGTTCCTACCCTTTGTGGGCCCCTAGCTCCCTTGCAGTGCTCCTCTTTCTTAGTCTTTGACTCCACTACTACTACTTCCTCTACCACTACTTCTCTTCTTCCTTTCCTACTACCTGTCTTGTCCCGTCCCTGTCTGCTGGCCTATATATACTCCCTCCTTCTCTCCTTTTTCTTAGTGTGACTTTGTAAATGGTCCAAGTCAGACCGAAACGTCGTCGTAATCTCCTCTCTCCTATGTGCGGGTTGTGTATATACACACACATGTAAACATATACTCACACACACATACAAACATACACACTCACACATACAAACACACACATGAGCTGTGACACGGCCCCTGCAACCACAAATAGGTGAGTACACACACACACTAATTGTTTTTAGTAATTTAATACATGCTAACTAAATTAAATCTCGGTGTTTGAGGAGTGGCATGATCTGAAGAATGTTGTGAGTGGCATGAGCTCCAGCAGGTTGTGAGTGTCTAAACTCCAGAATTTTGTATGTGGCATGACCTCCAGAATGTTGTGATTGGCATGATCTCTAGGATGTTGTGATTAGCATGATCTCTAGGATGTTGTGATTGGCATGATCTCTAGGATGTTGTGATTGGCATGATCTCTAGGATGTTTTGATTGGCATGACCTCCAGGAGGTAGTGAGTGGCTTCACCTCCAGGAGGTAGTGAGTGGCTTCACCTCCAGGAGGTAGTGAGTGGCTTCACCTCCAGGAGGTAGTGAGTGGCTTCACCTCCAGGAGGTAGTGAGTGGCTTCACCTCCAGGAGGTAGTGAGTGCATCATCTACAATACTGAATAATTCTTCAATAAAATAGAAATAAAAACAACAAGTAATTTACAACATATATTTTTCTTAAGACAGTTTACTGAGTAAAGCGTATTATTATTATTATTATTATTATTATTATCATTATTATTATTATTATTATTATCAATATGACAAATAATATATAGTAATATAATATATAATATTACTACTAATAATACTAATAATTATTACCACTACTTCTACTACTAATAATAATAATATACACCCGAGAGGTGTGTATCACAGTGTATATGTGTTGAATTTACTTTAATCCCAGTTTTAGAGATCAAAATTGCCTTGACTGGTTGTGAACAGGTTACATACAGTGTTATTAACTGTGGTGTAGCAGACAGAATTTATACACATCACAACACAACGATGGTGGTGGAAAACACATAACAACAGAGAGGAACTTTCACCTGTGAAACAAACTTCTTCATTCAGTGGTTTTTACAACTGTGTCTTTTTTATCACTTACTTTCTGTGTGGCATATATCTGTGCAACATAGTGCATCACATCATTTAGGGCCTGATCAACCAAGCTGTTACTGCCAGCCGCAGGCAAACCCTCGTACGAACCACAGCCCAGCAGGTGAGGTACTCACTTTAGGTGTCTGTCGAACTCCCTCTTGAAGACAACCAGTGGTCTATTGTTAATCCCTCTTATGTATGCTGAGAGGCATACATAAGAGGGGGTTGTCTCTTAGCGTAATCATGGCGACCCTGCTTTTCACAGGGATGATGTTGCACCTCCTGCCGAGTCTTTTGCCTTCGTTAGGAGTGATTTCCTTGTACAGATTTGAGACTAGTCCCTCTCTAGGATTTTCTAGGTGTTGATAATGCATATTTCTCGCATGAATTCCTAGGAGTACAGGTCAAGTGATTTCAAACGTTCCCAGTAATTGAGGTGCTTTATTGTGTCATGCTAAGAGTACGTCACATTGTATTTGGCGTATGTCACACTGGCTGCCCTCCCAGCCAGTGAACCAGGTGCTCGTTCCTCATGTTACGCTATTTACTGCGTAACGTAAATAAAAGCCCTGGCTCCTAGGGGTAAACAATCTGCCTAGTTTAGGGGCATTTAAATTACTCCACATAAACCAACCTAGGGTCAGCTTGTACCTTCATATTAAGTGTGGAGTCAGTAGTTATTAAGAGGAAGGGGACAAAAACTAACATATATAAAAGTATAATATATTATTAGTAAACTTATATATACAACATACTACCTACCGTACATACAAAATCACCATACACCAGTACACCTTTGCCCAGTACTCACATTAGCTCACTAGCACGCTGCTACTAGTGGATAAAAACATTTATAAACAGGGAGGCTCCATGACCTCCTCCCCCTTCTGCCGGTCTCTTAACCTGCAGGGAAATCACTCCACGAGTACCCTCCACTACACAGGCCTCTGCACACTAGGACCTTACAGATAAACATGAGAGCACCAAAATCAATAAAATAACCTGTGGCATAAACTTCCCCAAACTCACCATCCCTACTTACACAAACTCACCATCCCTACTTACACAAACTCACCATCCCTACTTACACAAACTCACCATCCCTACTTACACAACTCCCATCCTGCTTACATCAAACTCAAGCTCAGTGACATCTTAGTACATCTTGCTCCGTTTCTGGCTCTCGTACTGACTCAAAACACACTCACCTGCTCCTGTCCTGGCTACTCTGACGGACTAATAATAATACGCGTCTGGTTTCAGAACAAATCACGTAAACTGACATTATATATGGAGCGTTTTTTATATACATTTTATAATACACTGTGTAATACCTCATATCTACCATGGTTAACGTTCTACTACCAGGTGTGAAGGCCACAAAACTACACCTGTGTTTGTAATATTTATTGTACTTACATGTACAATGAAAGCTCTCTGTATATTCTCAAGGTCTGCAATTTCGCTTGCATTGAAAAGGGCTATTAGTGTACAACACTGGTCCATCCTATGCGATTCGAAAAGAATCATCACTGGCTGGGCATCCATAGTTTTGAAGGTTCTCATTATCCATTCTAGTGTTGTGATCTTTGAAAGTGACATTCTCTGACATTATCACTCCCATGTTCTTCACATTAGTTTTTCGCTCTATTGTGTGGTTAGAATTTGTTATATACTTCTATGCAATTTTTATTTCCTCAAGTTTTTCCATAGCGGAGTAATTGAAATTTATCCTAATTGAACTTCATATTGTTGTTTGTGGCCCATTTGAAATTTTGGTTAATGTTTACTTTCAGATTGACAGTGTCCTCAATGGTTGACACTGTCTTGCACATTCTGGTGCTATTATTTACATCTCTATGTCAGATATGAGGATGACGAAAAGAATGGGAGCGAGTACTGTACCTTGTTTAACAGAGTTTTTTCACTGTAGCCGTCTCGGACTTTACTCTCTATCACTCTTTGTCTTTTATTGGATAGGAAGTTACAGATATATCTCCCCACCTTTTGTGTTATTTCTTTATCGCGCATTTTGTGTGATCGCATTTGTCGAAGATTTTTGCAAAGTCTGTGTATACTATACCTTCATTTTGTTTGTCCGCCACTGCATCCAAGCCCTTGTCATAGTGGTCCAGTAGTTGCACTACCCAGGGCACCATGGGTAGTGCAATTGTTGTGAGTCCAAGTGGTTGGCGATCTTGCTTTTTTGGAACACTTCTAAAGATTTTTATGATGTGGGACGTTTGTTTAGTGACTTTGAAGGAGGCGTCTCACCCGGCGAAGAGTTCTTCATCCAGAGGTTTAGAGTTTCTCTCCTCTTCCTTCTTTCGAATCTGATTTCCTCCTATTCATCATTTGTTGAATACTGATGAACACATATCATAATAATCTTCCCGGTTAATAAACATTAACTACCACCTCTCGAAAAACAATTAACACAAGCAAAACAATAAAACATTTTTTTTTCACTTACCATAACAATTAAATGAGAGTTAATTAATTGATCAACAGAGCTCAGAGAAACATTCAAAGACTATGACAACCTTCTCTCATGACAACCTGTAGAACACTGAAGCTGACCGGGGGAAAAAATCCTTGAATTTACTTTATATTTAATACGTTACATGTACTGAACACTTTGATCTAGGAACACTTTACTCCCAGATCACAAAATGATTCTTGCTCACACCTGCATATAAGACTGTGATGCTACGGAAAACAGTGAGGATGCTTGGAAAGCTAAGATGATGCGCAGATGGAGACTTGACGTGATGGACTGTCGATAAGCAGAGATAAAAGAGACAACACAACATACCATATCACCTTACCACTGAGCCAGCGATCCTACAAAGGTCACGCATCCAGCAGAGCTAGATGCTATATTGACTGCTTGTTGAGGCTGAAATTAATCCTTGAGATACCACTGCCACGAGTGTCCTCGGATCACGAGAAAAACATCTATGGTTGAAAGTTAGTTGTAATGGTGTAGGATGATGGAAATTTTAGGTAATGTTAGATTGATAGTGAGTTGTGATGGATGGATGATAAGATAAGATAAAGAAAAGATTTCTTCGGATTTTTAACCCCGGAGGGTTAGCCACCCAGGATAACCCAAGAAAGTCAGTGCGTCATCGAGGACTGTCTGTCTTATTTCCATTGGGGTCCTTAATCTTGTCCCCCAGGATGCGACCCACACCAGTCGACTAACAACCCAGGTACCTATTTGCTCCTAGGTGAACATGACAACAGGTGTAAGGAAACGCGTCGAAATGTTTCCACCCGTTGGGAATCGAACCCGGGCCCTCTGTGTGTGAAGCGAGAGCTCTAGCCACCAGACCACCGGGCCACCTCAGACCACCGGGTAAACTGAAGTGATTTAATGTTAATGGTGAGTTGTGGTCAGTGATAGTCGATGGAGATATGTGATGAACTTTGATATTGATTGGTGATGGTGAGATGTTATGAATACTATGTTGTGGTGTTGCATGTTTGTATGTGAGTTATAGTGAGTGATGGTTGATGATCAGTTGAAATTATAGCTGGTTGATGTTCAGTTTCTTCTTTCTGTCCCAATGTGCATATTAAGATACCAAGTACATCTTATAAACTCACTTAACCCAGTTTTCACATATCAATGCTTTCCTCTGTGTTTAAAATCATTGTTAATTTTTCTGGTGTTTTCTTTCCACTTGACATGGTGACACAGGTTAGAAATCTTTCCCTGTAAGTCACATATATCTTTGTAAACATCTACAAGGTGACCACAGTTTGACTAGAGGTAGTGGAGCTAAGATAACACTATGATTGTCATCGAATATACTTTCTCAACTACTCTGCTTGGAGAACAATGATGAAATGTAGGTTTAAAATGAACATAAAAACAAATCAAACCCACTCAAAAGTGCCTCTCTGTGAATGAAAGAGTGAACTCAGGTCACCAATGGAGCAGCTGTTTCACCAACGCTTGAAAGCCTGATCTTGAGCCCAGCATCGCAGGTGCACCATGATCTTGAACCCAGCATCGCAGGTGCACCATGATCTTGAACCCAGCATCGCAGGTGCACCATGATCTTGAACCCAGCATCGCAGGTGCACCATGATCTTGAACCCAGCATCGCAGGTGCACCATGATCTGACCCGCATCCAGGTGCCCATGATCTTGAACCCAGCATCGCAGGTGCACCATGATCTTGAACCCAGCATCGCAGGTGCACCATGATCTTGAACCCAGCATCGCAGGGGCACCACCAGTGGCAACACCCACCAAATTTACCCAATCCAGACCAATTTCAGCAAATAAATTGTTGATAATTTCTAACACATCCTGAGCCCTTGTGGTGGTATCAAGAGTCTTACAAAAGAGAAACTCGTCTTTGAAGCTTTCCTCAGCCAACTGTATGGCAAACAATGGAGATTTCTTTATTTCATCCACAAATTGTTCACTGATGTTTTGTGAGATCTCATTTATCCGTCTCGACACTGTGTCATTACAAACTGATATACCAGTCAGCTTCCTGCTGCGTCCTCGCCACAACAAGCCTCACCATTTCTTATGCACAGGGTAGCACAAGTTTCTCTACAGTCGTATGAGGCTTCTTGGCGTGTGCGACTTTGTATGCGACAATGTAGGAAGCGCTCACTGCAGTGCTGGTTTATTCATAGAATGTACCTGTCGCGTCAAGGCTCGAACCAGGCATAAACCAGCACAACACAGCATAAATCAGCACAACACAGCATAAACCAGCACAACACAGCATAAATCAGCACAACACAGCATAAACCAGCACAACACAGCATAAACCAGCACAACACATCATAAACCAGCACAACACAGCATAAACCAGCACAACACAGCATAAACCAGCACAACACAGCATAAACCAGCACAACACAGCATAAACCAGCACAACACAGCATAAACCAGCACAACACAGCATAAACCAGCACAACACAGCATAAATCAGCACAACACAGCATAAACCAGCACAACACAGCATAAACCAGCACAACACAGCATAAACTAGCACAACACACCATAAACCAGCACAACACAGCATAAACCAGCACAACACAGCATAAACCAGCACAACACAGCATAAACCAGCACAACACAGCATAAATCAGCACAACACACCATAAACCAGCACAACACAGCATAAACCAGCACAACACAGCATAAACCAGCACAACACAGCATAAACCAGCACAACACAGCATAAATCAGCACAACACAGCATAAACCAGCACAACACAGCATAAACCAGCACAACACAGCATAAACCAACACAACACAGCATAAACCAGCACAACACAGCATAAATCAGCACAACACACCATAAACCAGCACAACACACCATAAACCAGCACAACACACCATAAACCAGCACAACACAGCATAAACCAGCACAACACAGCATAAACCAGCACAACACAGCATAAACCAGCACAACACAGCACACAGCAGCATAACAACTGACCAGAAATATTTCGCATTATTCTAATCTTCCACCCAGCAGAAAACCAAATCAGCTTACAATACACCTGTAAAACAGTGTTGGACGAAAGACACAACTAATCAGCTCAGCAGTTCAGTGTCTACCTCACTAAACAACAGGAATGGCACGCGCTCTCACGCGCGCACACCCACACACACACACACACGACGTCACGAACCAACTGCCTCAAAACACAAGATTCCTGTGATATCGCTTCTGCAGTTTGACTGTCGCTGCACTCCCGTTCACGCTGGTCAGTGCGCATATCGCTGATCCACACTTTATTTTCAATAAATTTAAGACTATATGCACCAATCTTCAGTTTATTACCAAATATAGTGAACGTTCTGAGGACCACCCAAAATGTCACCATGGACTACCAGTGGTCCACGGACCATCAGTTGAGAACCACTGACCTAGAAGAGGGACACCGCTGCTTTCTTGAGCTGGGTTCTGCCCTCTCTTGTTGCTATGCAGAATTATTATTTTTAATTTTATTTATTCGATATTCAGTTCATTCAAGGTTACTCTTGCATATTTAATTATAACCTTTCCCATCCGCTTTAATAACCCAACCCAGTCAAATAAGATTATTACTGAATATTAATGAACATTGGAGAGCATTGTTGACACAGCAATGGCCAAGATTCAGTGATAAGAGGTTTGTATCTCTGAGTAAGTAAGCTATGAGAGCCTTTGTAATTAAGGGTTGTCCCTATAAATGTAGTAGAGAGTCAGTAAAAATAAACCACGGGGGAAATTTTCTGGCTTGAATGTTCCTAAGGAAGCATCCTCTCAGGGTTGACCTTCCTTTCCGATTTCCTATCACTTACCTCTACGAAAACCATTGATTGCAATGCAAAAGTTGCACTGAGCAAGTCATTCAGTGGTGCCTGTGGCTGACTTGCATCTGTTATCGCTCGGATGGAATTATTGCTTTATGAGGTAAATTATGAAATGAATATAAGCTAAGTTAAACATATACCTATCAGCCTATAATATTACATGACAATTATGAGATGTAATGATTAATCTTGTTAAACAATTATTGAGGCTGTCTATGGTGTAGGTTCCCAATTTGTCAATTTTAACGAATAGTAACAGTCATCTTTTGTTCAATAAGTAAAGAATGTTTTTGCTGGTTATCTTCAAAATATTATTGACGATGCAGTCTATAATAAAGATAAGCCATTAGTGAAAATTTGTAATTTTACTAAAATATTTAAAAAAAATGAGAACGCCTCTTCTCAACAGCTTTAAATTTTACCATTGGTGAACCTTATTAATAAACAGGTTGCGTAAATTTAAACCTGCCATTCTTAAGTAGTTTCCCAGGTAATGACTAGTGAATGCCTCTTTGGATCAGTTTCAAACCCTAAATGATGGAACATCTTAATTTGAAGTATTTTTGCATTAAGTTTGGGCAGTGTGGCTGCCAATTTTCTATTTTTTGCTAATTTTAAGAAAAGAAAAGTGTTTTCTTATAGAATTGTTGAGAATTTTAAATAGAATGTAAATCAGCAAAGTAAACTGGAAAAAAATGCGGTTTTATGGCATTTTTAAGTTTTCAATGGAAGACTTCAATTTTTTGGAACATTCTCACCCATTTTTTCGTTTCCTTTCCATCAAATTCTTGATTATTCGAGACGACTTTCTCGATCGTAATCAAATTTTCATGGTTCGTGTAATGTAACATGGGCGAAATTCGTATGACTATTTGTATGTGTGGCGCCCCTATGCACAATACTAAATAAGCAATTCCCTGATTGTTGTTGGTGTGCCAGGTGGAGACACCTGCCTCACATCACCTTCAAAATGTCAACAGTATTTTATCTTACTTAGAAGAAGATTTTTACTTTATATAGAGTATGCAGATGTCATTTTGCCACTTTTAATCTCGAAATGATATATTATTATTTCAACTAATTGCATTTTTTTGCCTTTATGCTAGTTAGGGGCTCTTGATCCAAGTAACAGTCTCCTTGCTTCGATCTATATCTGAAAAAATCCATTAATGCCACTGACGCTGTACATCCCATACAGGTTTAAAATTTCCTCTGATTAAAATGTAAAAATTGTGAACTGCATCAATCTTCAATGGCTGATGTATTGCATGAAATGAATGGAACGTTGCAAGGGTTGAAGTTCTGTAGCGCATTATTTTGGATTCTGTGCAATAGCTGGTAAATGCTTCTTCTAGTCAGCTTAAGCTTTCAGTACTGATGTGTTTCCCAAGAGAGAAACAATCTCTTTATGTTAGACTCTAACTTATCATATGCAATTTATTTTAATCAAATTAGTTTCTGTAAAATAACTGGAGAATGTTTTCTTCTGGTCAAAAATAAGTCGCAGTGTCTGACTTTATTTATCGTGGGATATATCAACTTATTGTTCTTTAATGTCTCTGTTACATTAATGTTCCATAAATCTGACCCATTTTCAAACATTTGAATGTTATGTAAACTAAGGTTTCATAAATCTAGATTTAAGTTCTATAATTTACTAATTTACCATTTTTAATGAAATTAGATATTAGTTTCTTTATGATGACTTGTGAATAATTATTCTGATTCCCTTCAAATCTTCAGAGTATGATGCAAGGTGGAGGGTGCTTGGTGCAGGGTGCAGGGTGCTTGGTGCAGGGAGCAGGGTGCATGGTGGAGGGTGCAAGGTGTAGGGTGCATGGTGCAAGGTGTAGGGTGCATGATGCAGGGTGTAGGGTGCATGATGGGTGTGGTGCATGATGCAAGGTGTAGGGTGCATGATGCAGGGTGTAGGGTGCATGATGCAGGGTGCACCATGCACCCTGCACCATTTACCCTGCACCATGCACCTTGCACCCTGCACCCTGCACCTTGCACCCTTCACCCTGCACACTGCACACTGCATCATGCACCCTGCACCCTGCATCATGCACCCTGCACCTGCACCATGCACCTTGCACCATGCACCCTGCACCTTGCACCTTCACCCTGCACACTGCATCATGCACCTGCACCCTGCATCATGCACCTGCACCCTGCACCCTGCACCTGCACCCTGCCCCTGCACCATGCACCCTGCACCCTACACCCTGCATCATGCACCCTGCACCTGCACCCTGCACTCTGCACCCTGCATCATTCACCCTTCACCTGCACCTGCACTCTGCACCCATCATGCACCCTGCACCTTGCACCCTGCACCCTACACCTTGCACCCTACACTATGCACCCTGCACCATGCACCCTGCACCATGCACCCTGCACCTTGCAACCTGCACCCTGCACCATGCACCATGCAACCTGCACCATGCACCCTGCACCATGCACCTTGCACCCTACACCCTGCACCATGCACCTGCACTTGCACCTGCACCTGCACCATGCACCCTGCACCATGCACCCTGCACCCTGCACCATGCACCCTGTATCATGCACCCTGCACCATGCACATTGCACCCTGCACCCTGCATGGTGCATGGTGCAGGGTGCAGGGAAAGACGAGCTGGTCTTCGCTCAGAGTTTCAACATATTCATCTCTGCAACATTGAAATAAAGAGGATAAGTGGGAGTCCTGGAATGCACAGAAGTCAGGTAAAAATTAGGAATCTACAGGAAAGTTATGTTTCCTGTCTTGGCTGTTTATAAATATGGTCGTGAATAGCACAAAAAGTTGGCTTTTTAGATTTGATTACTGTATTTTTTGTGCCATCTCTCTTTTGAAAAATGTTGAGGAAGAAATAAGGGTAATAACTGAACATATTTTGACTGGATTTTCGTTCTTCTCTGTTATATACTCTCTCTCATTTCTATTTGTCTCCAACAACCCTCCTCCTTATTCATTACATTAGTGGCAGCTATCATTAGTTATTTATATATATTATTTATTTTCTTCATCCTAACATAATTGGTGGCCGTGTGCATTAATTATCATGTTATTCCCTCATTCCATTTCCTTTCTAACAGTCATGACGAACTTAGGTTAGTTCTTACCACTCAGTAATCCACATCTATTTACAAAACCTGGCTGACATAAGCCAAGTTTAAGTTTCATTAAATTTATTATTAGTGGAAAAACAAAACCTTTTGCATTTTTGCCAATTATGGGTCTTCCTCTTGTATATCACATATATCCCAGAGTTAGTAACAATGTTCAGATATGTGTAAATATTTTGATACAAATAATGGAAGAGAGATTACATTTAAACATTATATGAACGATCTCATTAATTGGCTTATAATAGATTTAAAGGAATCAAAGAAATCAATGTTATCTTTCCCCAGAAGGAATTAGTTTTGCTTCAGCTGGTGTTGACCGGTCTCTATGCTTCAACTGGTGTTGACCGGTCTCTATGCTTCAACTGGTGTTGACCGGTCTCTATGCTTCAGCTGGTGTTGACCGGTCTCTATGCTTCAGTTGGTGTTTACCGGTCTCTATGCTTCAGCTGGTGTTGACCGGTCTCTAGTGCTGTTACCCTAGCTCAGCTGGTGTTGACCGGTCTCTATGCTTCAGCTGGTGTTGACCGGTCTCTATGCTTCAGCTGGTGTTGACCGGTCTCTATGCTTCAGCTGGTGTTGACCGGTCTCTATGCTTCAGCTGGTGTTGACCGGTCTCTATGCTTCAGCTGGTGTTGACCGGTCTCTATGCTTCAGCTGGTGTTGACCGGTTTTCTATGTTCAGCTGGTGTTGACCGGTCTCTATGCTTCAGCTGGTGTTGACGGTCTCTATGCTTCAGCTGGTGTTGACCGGTCTCTATGCTTCAGCTGGTGTTGACCGGTCTCTATGCTTCAGCTGGTGTTGACCGGTCTCTATGCTTCAGCTGGTGTTGACCGGTCTCTATGCTTCAGCTGGTGTTGACCGGTCTCTATGTCAGTTGACCGTCTCATGCTTGCTGTGTTGACCGGTCTCTATGCTTCAGCTGGTGTTGACCGGTCTCTATGTTTCAGCTGGTGTTGACCGGTCTCTATGCTTCAGCTGGTGTTGACCGGTCTCTATGCTTCAGCTGGTGTTGACCGGTCTCTATGTCATAGTTAACATCATTCATGATCTTGTAAAGAAATGTTAATGTCATTATCGTAAAATATGCAAAATAACGATCATAAATCATCTATTTTAATTATTTACAATTATGTAATAAAATTTATAATTTATAATTATATAATAAAATTTATAATTTATAATTATATAATAAAATTTATAATTTATAATTATGTAATAAAATTTATAATTTATAATTATGTAATAAAATTTAAAATTTATAATTATGTAATAAAATTATGTAATCAAATATACCTATTGGAAAAAAAAAGATGGGGTGGTAGGGGAATCTGAATATTCAAATGGCTTCAGGAAGCATTTTTATCCAATTATCAAGAACTTAGAAAGGTTTTATTTGTAGTGGCCCTTACGTAGAACTTGAATTTTAGGTAGAACTTTTGTCAGAGTTGACAAACATATTGTGAAGAGCATCTCGAAGTTCTTATAAAGGTCCTTATGAAGTTATTTGACAAACCGTTCAACTGGTAATTATACAATGGGATAAACTGAGTGGAAGTAATGGGTAACTGTGGGGGATATACGTCTGGTAAAGAGAGTAAGAGCATAAGAGCCCAGCAATATTGCTCACCCATACTAGTGTCTATCCAGTCACTGTGTCAACCAAAATGGAGTTTTTCAGTGCCAAAAAAAATGGCGTAATATTGCTTTAAAGTTGAAGAAGGTAAATTGACCGATGAGCAGTTTTATTGTGATATTACAAGCATTGTGTTTCAGTTAAATGAAGACGATATAAAGTCATGTGGATTAAGCTGTTATTTAGGTAAGAAATATCCCTGTGTTGTTGTGTATAGAAGTAGAGACGCACTGTACAAGAGACGCACTGTACAAGAGACGCACTGTACAAGAGACGCACTGTACAAGAGACGCACTGTACAAGAGACGCACTGTACAATATTAAGAGATACAAAGCTCAACATCGTCTACCTCCTGCAGTTGTGTCTTAACTGGATGGTTCTCCCGATCAAGACAAATTTAATCTGCCTTATTTAGCAGCTACAGTATCTCAGTCTGATATTGTAATATAATATTGTGTCTCAGAGATTAAGTGAACACTCAAGAGAAGAGACGTTATTGCTATTCTAATAAGTTACTTAATGGAAGCTGTTGAACGACTTAAGCATTTGGTACAATAATCATGACCGAGAGAAGATTTTTCCAAAGGGTATTGCCAGAAACAAATCTTCCAATGGCCAAGTGTGGGAAATCCATTACAAACCTATTCTTGAATATATGACAATGAAACCCAAAGAAGGTAAATAACCTGAGAAAGAACCTGAAGAAGAACCCAGAACCTGAGGTGCATGAGGATGATGCTAGGCTAAGATCTGCAGGAGATGACATATCTACATACCATTATTTATAAGGTATTTTAGTCAGTAACATAGTAATTAAAACAGAACAAAGTTAATCAAATTTTATTCATAGTTAAGTTTTTTATTCAAAGTAAGTTTTATGGAAATTAACGTTTTAGTCCTACTAAAACCTTTTATTTATATCTACTTTTTATACTTAGTAACTTATCTTCATAAGTAAATATTAGGTGGTGGGCATCAGTTAGTGAGAGAGATAAGAGAGAGGAGAGAGGTATTTAATGAGAGTCAGAAAGGAGACCTTAGTGCGCCGTGAGGAGATAAAAGTGTGTGTGTGTGTGTGTGTGTGTGTGTTTAGTCACACACACACACACAGTTCCTGGCCTCGTCTCTTCGCTAGTCACTACTAGGTCACTCTCTACCTGCTCCAAGATCCTTATCATACCTCTTCTTAAAGCTATGTATGGATCCTGCCTCCACTACTTCACTCTCCAGATTGTTCTACTTCCTCACAGCTCTAAGGCCAAAGAAATACTTCCTGACATCCCTATTACTCATCTGAGTTATCAACTTCCAGTTGTGTCCTCTTGTTCCTGTGTCCTATCTCTGAAACATGTCAACCTTGTTAATTCCTCTCAGTATTTGACAGGTCGTTATCATGTGTTCCCTATCCCTCCTGTCCTCCAGTGTCGTCAGATTAATTTATCTTAACCTTTCCTGGTAGGATATACCCCTTAGCTCTGGGACTAGTCTTGTTGCAAATCTTTGTATTTTCTCTAATTTCTTAACGTGCTTAACCATGTATGGGTTCCGTACTAGTGCTGTATACCCAAATATGGGTCTGATGTAACCAGTGTACAGTGTATTGAATGACTCTATTTCTAGGTTTGCCAGGCGTCCATACCATATGCTGCATAAGTTATTTGGCTGGTGTGCGTCTCCTTTTTCTTGAGTGAGGTTTGCAGTCTTTCCACCCCCTAGCCTATACTCTGCGGTTTTCTTTGATCTTCGTTGTTTCCTTCCTGTCAGGTATTCCCTGATCCATTGCAGTGCCTTTCCTGTTATTCCTGCCTGCTCCTCTAGCTTTTGCCCTAATCTCTTGTGCGGAACTGTATTGGAAGCTTTCTTACAGTCCAAGAAAATGCAGTCTACCCACCCCTCTCTCTTCTGTCTTACTTATGTTACCTTGTAAAACTCCAGTAGGTGTGTGATACAGAATTTGCTCTCCCTGAAACCATGGTGGTTTTGGTGTGAGCTCATTCCTTTCTAGGTGCTCCACCACTCTTCTCGTGATAATCTTCTCCATGACTTGTGTGTGTGTGTGTGTGTGTGTGTGTGTGTGTGTGTGTGTTTGTGTATGTGTGTGTGTGTGTGTGTGTGTATTTGTGTATGTGTGTGTGTGTGTGTGTGTTTATGTGTTTGTGTGTGCGTGTGCGCGCGCGTGTGTGTGTGTGTGTGTGTGTGTGTGTGTGTGTGTGTGTGTGTGTGTGTGTGTATACTCACCTATTTGTAGTTGCAGGGGTCGAGACTCAGCTCCTGGCCCTGCCTCTTCACTGATCGCTACTAGGTCTTCTCTATCCCTGCTAGATAAGCATTATCATACCTCGTCTTAAAGCTATGTATGTTACCTGCCTCCACTACCTCACTTGCCAGACTGTTCCACTTCCTGACAACTCTATGACTGAAGAAATACTTACTAACATCCCTTTGATTCCTCTGAGTCTTCAACTTCCAATTGTGATCCCTTGTTTCTGTGTCCCATCTCTGGAACATCATGTCTCTGTCCACCTTATCTATTCCCCGCAGTATTTTGTATGTCGTTATCATATCTCCCCTAACCCTCTTGTCCTTTCTTCGTAGGACATTCCCCTTAGCTCTGGAACTAGCCATGTTGCAAACCTTTGCACTTTCTCTAATTTCTTGACGTGCTTTATCAGGTGTGTGTGTGTGTGTGTACTCACCTAATTGTACTCACCTAATTGTGGTTGCAGGGGTCGAGACTCAGCTCCTGGCCCCGCCTCTTCGCTGTCTGCTACTGGGTCTCTGCTCTCCCTGCTCCATGAGCTTTATCATACCTTGTCTTAAAACTATGTATGGTTCCTGCCTCCACTATATCATTCTCTAGTCCATTCCACTTCCTGACTACTCTGTGGCTGAAGAAATGTTTCCTGACATCCCTTTGACTCATCTGAGTCTTCAGCTTCCAGTTGTGTCCCCTTGTTTCTGTGTTCCCTCTCTGAAACAACCTGTCACTATCTACCTTGTCAATTCCCCGCAGTATTTTGTATGTCGTTATCATGTCTCCTCTGACCCTTCTTTCCTCCAGTGTTGTTAGTCCTATTTCCCTCAGCCTTTCTTCATAAGACAGACCCCTGAGTTGTGGAACTAACCTTGTCGCAAACCTTTGCACTTTCTCTAGTTTCTTGACGTGCTTGACCAGGTGTGGGTTCCAGACTGGTGCTGCATACTCTAGTATGGGCCTGACGTATACGGTATACAGTGTCTTGAACGATTCCTTGTTAAGGTAACGGAACGCTAATCTTAAGTTTGCCAGTCGCCCATATGCTGCCGCGGTTATCTGGTTGATGTGTGCTTCCGGAGACGTGCTTGGTGTTATACTCACCCCAAGGTCTTTCTCCTTTGTTGAGGTTTGTAGCCTTTGTCCACCTAGCCTGTACTCTGTCAGCGGTCTTCTTTGCCCTTCTCCGATCTTCATGACTTTGCATTTGGTGGGGTTAAATTCGAGAAGCCAGTTGCTAGACCAGATGTCAAGCTTGTCCAGGTCACTTTGAAGTCCTGCTTGGTCTTCATCCGATGTGATTCTCCTCATTAATTTCACATCATCTGCGAAAAGAGACACTTCTGAGTCTATCCCATCCGTCATGTCATTCACATATAGCAAGAATAGCACTGGTCCTAGGACTGACCCCTGCGGTACACCGCTCGTCACAGACGCCCACTATGATACCTCATCACGCACCATGACCCGTTGTTGCCTCCCTGTGAGGTATTCCCTGATCCATTCCAGTGCCCTTCCTGTTATACACGCTTGGGCTTCCATCTTTTTTACTAATCTCATGTGAGGAACTGTGTCAAAGGCCTTCCTGCAGTCCAAGAAAATGCAGTCAACCCACCCTTCTCTCTCTTGCCTTACCTCTGTTACTTTATCATAGAACTCCAGGAGGTTTGTTACACAGGATTTGCCTTCCCTGAAACCGTGCTGTCTGGCGTTGATTAACCTGTTCTGCTCCAGATGCTCCACCATTCTTTTTCTGATGATTTTCTCCAAGACTTTGCACACTATACATGTAAGTGACACCGGTCTGTAGTTTAGTGCCTCTTTTTGTCTCCTTTTTTAAAGATGGGGACTACGTTGGCCTTTTCCATATCTCAGGTAGCTGCCCAGTTTCAAGGGATGTGTTGAAAATTTTGGTAAGTGGCACACTCAGAACCTCAGCTCCTTCCCGAAGGACCCATGGTGAGATATTGTCCGGACCCATTGCCTTTGAGGTATCAAGGTCACTGAGTAACTGCTTCACCTCCCCCTCAGATGTGTGTATACCCTCCAGCACTCGATACATCCCTTGTTGGTGATGCACCCCGTCCTGTCTACCCAACTGCCTCCCTTCCTCCACTGTGAATACTTCCCTAAACCTCGAGTGTGTGTGTGTGTGTGTGTGTGTGTGTGTGTGTGTGTGTGTGTGTGTGTGTGTGTGTGTGTGTGTGTGTGTGTGTGTGTGTGTGTGTGTGTGTGTGTGTGTGTGTAGATTGAAGAAATACTTATTTTTTTTTTTTTTTTTTTTTTTTTTTATATTTTATTAAACCAGAAATTATACAAAACACAAACAAAATGATACTTTGTTACAAAACGGTTATCATAAAATACAACCATCAACCGTATATACTAACACATAACTCCTCACTATACAAGATCCAGTAAGACAGACTTGCATCCGAAGACCAAGGTACACCAAAGCTAATAATCATAAGCACATTAACTTGATAAATATAATAATCAAAACATTATACATTTCCCCATCCCCTAATCCCATCTACCAAAAAGGAATTCCCATAATAACATGTACCCATTCCTCATGACAGCCACACTGACTGATGTCAAAACTGACTCCATCCAACCCAACCCACCCTTGAAACTCAACCACACATTTCCTTATCCCCTCTATACATATTTTTTTTTTTTTTTTTGCTTTAACGTTATCTCCTGAAAACACTATTACAAAAGAACCTATAGAACTCCCCACAAGGAGATAATAGATAATACAAATATATTTACACATTCCTAACAATCAAGTGGTAACAAAACTAAAATTACGTACATAACATATACGTGAAAAAATTCTTAAACAAACTAGTTACATAAAATAATACGTACAAAGCACGATTATCCCCTTTCCTTATTCCCGACTAACTATACGTATTATGCAAAATATATCAAATCCTGCCGGACATTTATCATCCTATATACAGATCAATCATCAATAACTATATAAATACATATAAGTGTGTCAACATCACACCAAAACAAAGAACAGCACACAATCTCAAAAACATGATACCCATATCAATGCAACGTAATTGTTACACCATACCTTAACTTCCTTACACAAAAAATATTGAGGTATCCTAAGTACCCAAGTACAATACAACATCAATTTCTTATGCAACCTACTTGCAACCATTTTACTAAAAAACTTAATATCTCGAAACAAACCTCCTCCTGTCAAGTAGAAGGCGTACATCTCTAAAAGGACACATTACAAATATCATATAAATCATTTGAAGTCATAGTTCGACTACAAAATTTGAACATCAAATCACATACACCAAATTTACATTAACAAGGCTCAGCTATACTGCCAAACTTAAAACTGGATAGTACCGAAACAATTACCACAATTGCACTCCGTTATATTTATGAATATAATCACCTCCCAAGACCACAGTTTACAGTCTATACCCAATGAAACAATTAATATGGTCAGTGACCTTCATGTTATTGCTAACACAAATAACCAACCTTGTAACATGCTACCCATGTGTTCCAAACATATACCCATCACTCTTGACATATATAAGATTCAATACATCAATTTTTTTTTTTTTTTTTTAAACACCCCAATGAGAGGCCTGCACTTAACAACCGAAACCAAAACCAACCTCACCCGATACACGAAACCCCTTACCCTACACCTCCCCACCAACCTCACTCACACCTCATACACCCTGAAACTAAACCCTCACCCCCACACACTCATACTGCAACACCCCCACTTTAAAACAAAAACTCCTCACCCGCCAAACCCTCCCCCACAACCACACCAAAACCCCTTATACTTGGAACAAGCCTTAAACACCCCCCCTCTCCACACCTAACAACTGTTGCATTGTCAAAACCCTATATGCAGCCGGAAATTTAGAAACCCAAACCCTGCCATAAACCTCCCTATTCCTACATTTTGTTCTATAAATCCCCGCAGCCAAAGCATGAATTAAAACCTCGCTATTTGAACCCCTCATACTCCATGACAAAAACACGAACTCTAACATTATATAAAACAAAGCTCTATGCACTTCCTCCCCACACACCCCAAAGTCCAAACAAAGTGCCTTTAACACTGAAAACCTCCCCCCCCAATCAATCCCATAACCCCCCCAATCCAAACCCTCACGCTCCCCTCCCTCACAAAAATATACCACGTGAAACGCCGTTTCCATTCACCACACCTATCACAAGACCCATCCCCTGTGACTCCCATCTCGAACAACTGAGCTTTCGCCGCCAGTATCCCATTTAAGAATCTGTAACCTGTTTCTCTCACCCTAGGCCTCACCTTCACCTTTTTTAACCAACCCCAAATACTCTTCCAATTATACAACGGATACACCTCAACTCCCTTACTATCTTCTCCTCACACTTGCCCTATCCAATCTGCTTACTCTCACACTCCCGGATCCCTCAACACAAGTAGTACCCGTAACACCGCCTCACACTCCCTAAGCTCCCTACCCCCCCACCATTTCCTAACCTCACACATTACTGCACCCACCCTTCTACCCCTCAGCTCCCCCTTCATCATAAATTCCTGCTTTACAAACACACTTTTCAACCTTCTCCTCAACGGAATCAAACCCATCCCTCCATTTTTAACACTTGTCTCCACTACCTCCCTACTCAACCAATGCCTTCCATTCCCCCAAATAAACCTAAGCACTCCCTTATGTATCCTTTTCACATCAGCATCTAATAATGGATAAATCGCCACTCTAAACCACAATTTACTAAAAATTAAAACATTAATGACCACCACCCTTTGCAACAGCGTTATGTCCCCAACTCCCCAGCCCCTCATTCGCTTCAAAGCTGAATCCACCACTTCCCCCGAATTCTTCTCTCTTGCTACCCTGCCATCACTACAAAACACTATCCCACAGATTTTTAAAGCTTCTACACATTGCCATCCCTCCCTTAAACCCAACGTTCCCCCACTCCAACTACCTACCTCTAATAGGTGTGATTTACTTCTATTAACCCTCATTCCTGTTGCCTGACCAAAAAGCTCCACCCAACCTCTAACCCATCTCAAACTCTCCTCTGTCTTTATTAACAACGTAGTGTCATCTACATAACCTACTATCCCTGCCCTATCCTCCCTATGTCCCCTTCTACCCTTAAACCCTCATCTACTACCCTATAAAAGGATCTTGGAAACAAGCAAAGAGGATCTGTGACAGAGGACATCCCTGTCTCAGTCCCCTTCCCATGTTCACCGCCCAACCAACCATCCCATTTATTTGTATCCTCATCAACGCCTCTGCATATAAAGTTCTTACCCATCCTACAATTTCTTCTCCAAAACCTAGCCTTTCTAAGATATCTAACAGCACCCCTCTATTCACCCTGTCATAAGCCATCTGCCAATCCAGCCCCAACACTCCCCACCCCTTGATTTACTTCAATAAACTCTTTATTCTACTGTGACCATTCCTAAAACTTCTCCCTGGTATCCCAAATTGTCCTCGTGCAACATATTCCCTAAACCTCTTTTTGATTCTATTAGCCAAAATCTTTGCAAATATCTTATAGTCAGTACACATGAGCGCAATAGTCCTATAGTCCTTAAACCCCTTTGGTGTTTTACATTTAGGCACTAACACTACAACTCCTGTCCTAACTGACTTCTCCATTACTCCTGTCTCCTCATGTCATTGAAGACCCTAACTAACACCCTCTCAGCACCTGCCAGTATTGCATGTATACTTCCCCCGGTAATCCATCTATACCTGGCGATTTTCCAGCCCTTAACCCTTTTACCGCCTCCCAAACTTCTTCTTCCATTATGTCCCCCTCTATTGCCTTCCTATCATCCTCATTCAACCTTCTATTAATTCCCCCTAATAATTGGACACAAGCCCTCTCATCCCTTTCCTCTTCTGCAAACTTCCTACCAAACCAACACTCCGCATAACCAGTCATCCCCTCTGTAGTTTGCAACACTCTTCCCACCTCATACCCCCCCATCTCCTCTTCCACCTCTACAGATGTCAGCAACATACCCTGTCTACGCTTCTGAAATTGCCTCAACACCACCGCAGACGCCTTATCAATCCCTTAATACCTCCTCCATCCCACTTCGTACCCGTAAAGCGTGAAACCTCTCATACTGAATGTCTTTCAGAGCCCTTCTTACTCCCTCAACACTCTCTGCATGCCTTCCCTGCTTTCCCCACCATAACTATCCCTCAATAAACCCTCTAAATACCTCTGATAACCATACCTATATCGAGCATCCTCCTTCCCACCTTCTCAAAGTACTCCTTTATCCCCTTCTTCCCACACTCATTCCACCACCTCGATGCATGTACTACACCCCTCCCCCTCCACAGACCCTCCCACCATCCCTCAAAATCCACCATCCCCTACCCTATTAAACATTGCCACGTTAAGTTTCCAACAACTCGAGTATACCTCACAGTCCCTCCCAACCCGCTTGCATCAACACACCCTTGTGATCTGAAAAACCTACATCCAAACATTCCACTTTCTCCACCCCTACCGCTCTCGAAACATAAATCCTATCCAATCTAGCCGCATAATTGCCCCTAAAAAAAGTGAATTCTACAGGCTCGCCCCGTCCTCCCACCGCATCGACAACCCCCACCGCATCCAAAACTTCCAGTAGGATCCTCAAAACACTACCTGTTCCTCTCGGCTCCACGTCCCTTACCCTAATAACGCTGTTCCAGTCTCCCGCAATGATGACCACCTGCGGCAGACCCCTGAAAGCATAAATTAATTCATCCCTCACGAATTGTTCCTTGACCCTATTATTTGAAATCGCCGGCATATACACTCCAATAAAACTAACCTGGACCTCCCCCCATTGACCATCAACCCTCACCACTCTCCCCCCACCTCCCTCTTCCCATGACTTCAATACAAATGGGCATGTGTCCCTAATACCCACAACCACACCCCTCTTGAACAACTCAGAACCTCCCACAAAACACTGATATCCTTTCAACTTTAAATCCCACCCACACCTATAATTATGCTCTTGAAAAAACACTACATCTACCCTGTACCTAATCAATGTCACTTCTACCCACTTTCGCTTGGCCTCATTTTTAAGGCCATTCACGTTCATACTTAAACACCGGAAGGTAACGGTTGAGGTTTCCTTTGGTTTCGGTTGTTTTCTCTCCAAAGTTATACCTGTGACCCTCCTCTCCCACCCTTCCTGTCACCTCCCATCCCCCTTTACCCTTATCACCCCCACTACCTCTAGCTCTTGTCTGTTGTCCAACTACAACTTAAGACCAAATTTTCTTACCAGGTCTCTGTGCTGGTGTGAGGACATCATTACCAGCCTCCTCACCAGTTCTCTTCCTAGATTCTCCCCTGTCTCTCTGGTCCTCATTTACCTGCTCATTGTGCACCTCCACCTCCACCTGTATGACATCCAACACAGCATTACCACACCCCTCTCCTGCTGCCTCACCTCCACCCACCTGTTCCTGGTTCTGCTCCAGAACCCCAATGCCACACACCTCACTGGCTGACCCCTCCAATGTCAGCTCTTCACCTTCAAGAATCTCATTAAGATCCCTCAAAATCTCAGCCTCCTGACCAGTTATACCTTCCTCTTCCGTGTCTGGCCCAGTCTTTTCCCCTTCTGACACCTCCTCCTCCATGCTCCTCCCACTCATCCTTTGGTCCTCCATCTCCGCTCTGTCCACCTCCACGCTCCATGATGTCTTCTCTTCTCCCTGCATCGCCGCACACTCCATGCCTCCTTCTGTTCCATCCTTCGTTACATTCCTTACTTCGTTTCTCTGTCGCTGCTCTGCTCCACCTCGACGCCAATCCTCTCTCCTTTGGCTACACTCAGCAGCCAAGTGACCCGGCTTTCCACACAGTCGACATGTCCTCACCTGCCCTGGGTATGTGACGTACACCTGTGTGCGAAAATTCTCCATAAGTACATAAGAGGGAATAGGTTTCCTCAAGGAAATTTTGATGGAGTATGTTCCCTCTAAAGCGCCAGCATATAGCCCCTGCGCCCAGCGTCCAATGTTTACAGCATGTATTATGCCATAACTCTTAAATACATCTTTAATATCCTGCTGTCTGGATTCAAAGGGCACATTATGCACCTTAATCCACTTAAAAGTGGCAGAAACATCTTTCAAACATACCTCTAGGCCTTGATGTACCACTAACTTTTTCTCCTGGTATGTATCGACGACTCGTTGATAAGCTGCAGTGCAAGCTAATTTGATGAAGATCCTCCTTGCGCCGTTTAATGATATGCCATAAATCTCCTCATGCGATAATCCAAAAGTGTCTCGTATTATTGCAGGCAGTAGAACCTCTGCATTAGACGGATATATGGCTCCCTGGACCAAGTCAACACAGACCGTGTTCACTCTCCTCCTGTAACCGACGTCCATCGTTTGAAAATAAAGAAAATTTTAGTTTGCCAAGATATTATTCGCCTAGTGACTACTGAGCCTTAGTCAGCCAGTCCTTGTGTTAAGCTTATTTAAAATGTTATTCGAGAGGAAGAATATTAAAGTAGACGGAAAGAGGAATTAAGTGAGATTGGTCACAGTGGTGAATTATTTGTATTTCGCAACAAGGTTTTAGTGCAACTGATGGACTGTACAGAATATATATATATATATATATATATATATATATATATATATATATATATATATATATATATATATATATGAAATCACTAATCAAGTGATTTTGAATCATTAACAGAATTAGCTTGGCTAGGACTCGATCCTGCGTTCCCATGCACAGCCAGGTGAGAACTAAACAAAGTACCCATCACTCTCTCTTTTTTTTTTTTTTAAATACTAATGTTTTCCAACCGTACCGGAGAAGATTCGAACTCCGGACCTTATTGTGTGAGCTGAGTGCGCTAGCGATCGAGCCACGGGACACCTTTAAAAATAGCATTTTGTTAGTATTTTGAACCCGGATAATCTACCCAGAATAACTCAATAAAATCAGTGCTTCATCGAGGAGTCTTATTTCCATCGTGGTCTTTATCGTGGATATTTATACTTAAAAATTAGTCAGTTTCGTTATTATCTATGAAAAATCTTTGTTGGCTGGAATTTTGTGAGATTGAACGACATTTCGAACATAAAGAGGGAGAAATGTTGAGCAAATAGAATTATCAAAGAGTAATGACGTAGATGAGAAGTGAACATGTGGATAGTGATATTTAGCAAATGGTTATGAAATGGTGAGACAATCAAGTGTATTATATACTTTAAAATAATATACACGAAAGCTTTATTAGTAGGTTATTCACTCGACAATTCCACCTGTGTATTTTATTCCGCTGGCATAATACACCACTGGATATTAATAGCTGCCACTCTTTTCTCAAACATTAAACAGTTTATTAATAATTTTGAGCCCAATGTTTAGGTGACTGGTCAGTTGCAGTCTATTTCTTTGCCTCTCTAGCACATAGGTAGTAAAATATCATTGCTTATAGACTAATTGAAGTCTCTTTTCTCTCTTGTTCTCTTTATTCCTCACGTATTTTAAAACTATTGGAAATCATCTTGAGTAGCAATAAATTGTAATCCTTTTCTTTGTCAGGTCTTGACATTCAGAATGAATGTTGGTGTAGGAGTTGATGAATGTTGGTGTAGGAGCTGATGAATGTTGGTGTAGGAGCTGATGAATGTTGGTGTAGGAGCTGATGAATGTTGGTGTAGGAGCTGATGAATGTTGGTGTAGGAGCTGATGAATGTTGGTGTAGGAGCTGATGAGGATCTACTCCAGAAGCTCTTTCCAAGCTCTCTTCTATGGAAGCTTTTGAACAAAAATAAATATTTAGAGCTGTGACGGGGGGCCAGAAATCTCCTTTTTTGTTATAAAGATGTTTTTTGGAGTTTCATGAACAAAATTCACCAAGTATAAAATGTTGAAAAGTGTTGTGAAGATGCAGAAAATATCTTAACTTTACTTTTTAAGGCGATCGAGAGTTTTGGTTGTGGTGCAGCGAGGCTCTGGGACACCATGCTGAGTCTTGGTGGTGGTGCAGCGAGGCTCTGGGACACCATGCTGAGTCTTGGTGGTGGTGCAGCGAGGCTCTGGGACACCATGCTGAGTCTTGTGGTGGGCACGAGGCTCTGGGACACCATGCTGAGTCTTGTGGTGGTGCAGCGAGGCTCTGGGACACCATGCTGAGTCTTGGTGGTGGTGCAGCGAGGCTCTGGGACACCATGCTGAGTCTTGTGGTGGTGCAGCGAGGCTCTGGGACACCATGCTGAGTCTTGGTGGTGGTGCAGCGAGGCTCTGGGACACCATGCTGAGTCTTGGTGGTGGTGCAGGGAGGCTCTGGACACCATGCTGAGTCTTGGTGGTGGTGCAGCGAGGCTCTGGGACACCATGCTGAGTCTTGGTGGTGGTGCAGCGAGGCTCTGGGACACCATGCTGAGTCTTGGTGGTGGTGCAGCGAGGCTCTGGGACACCATGCTGAGTCTTGGTGGTGGTGCAGCGAGGCTCTGGGACACCATGCTGAGTCTTGGTGGTGGTGCAGCGAGGCTCTGGGACACCATTCTGAGTCTTGTTGGTGGTGCAGCGAGGCTCTGGGACACCATTCTGAGTCTTGGTGGTGGTGCAGCGAGGCTCTGGGACACCACTCTGAGTCTTGGTGGTGGTGCAGCGAGGCTCTGTGACACCACTCTGAGTCTTGGTGGTGGTGCAGCGAGGCTCTGTGACACCATTCTGAGTCTTGGTGGTGGTGCAGCGAGGCTCTGGGACACCATGCTGAGTCTTGGTGGTGTGCAGCGAGGCTCTGGGACACCATTCTGAGTCTTGGTGGTGGTGCAGCGAGGCTCTGGGACACCATGCTGAGTCTTGGTGTGGTGCAGCTAGGCTCTGGGACACCATTCTGAGTCTTGGTGGTGGTGCAGCTAGGCTCTGGGACACCATGCTGAGTCTTGGTGGTGGTGCAGCGAGGCTCTGGGACACCATTCTGAGTCTTGGTGGTGGTGCAGCGAGGCTCTGGGACACCATTCTGAGTCTTGGTGGTGGTGAAGCAGCCTCTGGGACACCATTCTGAGTCTTTGTGGTGGTGCAGCCAGGCTCTGGGACACCATTCTGAGTCTTGGTGGTGGTGCAGCCAGGCTCTGGGACACCATTCTGAGTCTTGGTGGTGGTGCAGAGGCTCTGGGACACCATTCTGAGTCTTGGTGGTGGTGCAGCCAGGCTCTGGGACACCATTCTGAGTCTTAGTGGTGGTGCAGCAAGGCTCTGGGACACCATGCTGAGTCTTGGTGGTGGTGCAGCAAGGCTCTGGGACACCATGCTGAGTCTTGGTGGTGGTGCAGCGAGGCTCTGGGACACCATTCTGAGTCTTGGTGGTGGTGCAGCGAGGCTCTGGGACACCATGCTGAGTCTTGGTGGTGGTGCAGCGAGGCTCTGGGACACCATGCTGAGTCTTGGTGGTGGTGCAGCGAGGCTCTGGGACACCATGCTGAGTCTTGGTGGTGGTGCAGCGAGGCTCTGGGACACCATTCTGAGTCTTGGTGGTGGTGCAGCGAGGCTCTGGGACACCATTCTGAGTCTTGGTGGTGGTGCAGCGAGGCTCTGGGACACCATGCTGAGTCTTGGTGGTGGTGCAGCGAGGCTCTGGGACACCATTCTGAGTCTTGGTGGTGGTGCAGCGAGGCTCTGGGGCACCATGCTGAGTGTTGGTGGTGGTGCAGCGAGGCTCTGGGACACCATTCTGGTCTTGGTCGTGGTGCAGCGAGGCTCTAGGACACCATTCTGAGTCTTGGTGCAGCAAGGCTCTGGGACACCATTCTGAGTCATGGTGGTGGTGCAGCGAGGCTCTGGGACACCATGCTGAGTCTTGGTGGTGGTGCAGCGAGGCTCTGGGACACCCTGCTGAGTCTTGGTCGTGGTGCAGCGAGGCTCTGGGACACCATTCTGAGTCTTGGTGGTGGTGCAGCGAGGCTCTGGGACACCATGCTGAGTCTTGGTGGTGGTGGTGCAGCGAGGCTCTGGGACACCATGCTGAGTCTTGGTGGTGGTGCAGCGAGGCTCTGGGACACCATTCTGAGTCTTGGTGGTGGTGCAGCGAGGCTCTGGGGCACCATGCTGAGTCTTGGTGGTGGTGCAGCGAGGCTCTGGGACACCATTCTGAGTCTTGGTCGTGGTGCAGCGAGGCTCTGGGACACCATGCTGAGTCTTGGTCGTGGTGCAGCGAGGCTCTGGGATACCATTCTGAGTCTTGGTGGTGGTGCAGCGAGGCTCTGGGACACCATGCTGAGTCTTGGTGGTGGTGGTGCAGCGAGGCTCTGGGACACCATGCTGAGTCTTGGTGGTGGTGCAGCGAGGCTCTGGGACACCATTCTGAGTCTTGGTGGTGGTCCAGCGAGGCTCTGGGGCACCATGCTGAGTCTTGGTGGTGGTGCAGCGAGGCTCTGGGACACCATTCTGAGTCTTAATCGTGGTGCAGCGAGGCTCTGGGACACCATGCTGAGTCTTGGTCGTGGTGCAGCGAGGCTCTGGGATACCATTCTGAGTCTTGGTGGTGGTGCAGCGAGGCTCTGGGGCACCATGCTGAGTCTTGTTGGTGGTGCAGCGAGGCTCTGGGACACCCTGCTGAGTCTTGGTCGTGGTGCAGCGAGGCTCTGGGACACCATGCTGAGTCTTGGTGGTGGTGCAGCGAGGCTCTGGGACACCATTCTGAGTCTTGGTCGTGGTGCAGCGAGGCTCTGGGACACCCTGCTGAGTCTTGGTCGTGGTGCAGCGAGGCTCTGTGACACCATGCTGAGTCTTGGTCGTGTTGCAGCGAGGCTCTGGGACACCATTCTGAGTCTTGGTGGTGGTGCAGCGAGGCTCTGGGACACCATGCTGAGTCTTGGTGGTGGTGCAGCGAGGCTCTGGGACACCATGCTGAGTCTTTGTCGTGGTGCAGCGAGGCTCTGGGACACCATTTTGAAACACTCTCATGTGTGTGTGTTAAAGATTAGGTATATTGTAATATCGTCATATCAAGTGTCAATGATAATTTACACAAGATTACTAATACAAAAATATGAAAGGAAGGATTGCATATTATTATCACTTCTTGTACACTATGACATAAAATTCTTTAATATTACGAATTGGAACTATTTTTACCACTTGTTCTTACACTTAACTTTCACCACTCAAGATTACCATCAATACCACTTAAGTGGCAGGATGGTCGTATATTTACCTTTTCTATGGAACCCAAAGAATTAAACACAAGAATAATTAATACTAGACAAAGACGAGTTTTCGACAGAGATATCATAAAAATGTGGATGAGAGGGATAAGGTTGTCAGGTACCCCACAGTGAGAAGGTGGCGAGTACCCCAGAAGACATATATACACCCATGGCAGGTGAACTCCCACACACATCATCCCAGAAGACATTATACACCCATGGCAGGTGAACTCCCACACACATCATCCCACCTCTCTCTCAGAGTGAGAATTGGGAAAAAGAGGAGAATTTGAGAAAAAGAGATGGAAGCAAGTAGTAGTGATAGGAAAGTTTGGAGATATTATACAGAAGGAAAGTTTGGAGGATTATTCAGAAGGTGAGGAAGAAAGTGAAGGACGGAAGAGAAGAGGATCGAGGATTATTCAGAATGTGAGGGAGAGAGTGAAGGAGGGAAGAGACGAGGATCGGGGATTATTCAGAAGGTGAGGGAGAGAGTGAGGGAGAGAAGAGACGAGGATCGGGGATTATTCAGAAGGTGAGGGACAGAGTCAAGGAGGGAAGAGACGAGGATCGGAGATTATTTAGAAAGTGAAGATGAGAGTGAGGGAGATAAGAGACGAGGATCGGGGATTATTTAGAAGGTGAAGAAGAGAGTGAAGTAGGGAAGAGACGAGGATCGGGGATTATTTAGAAGGTGAGAGAGAGAGTGAAGGAGGGCAGAGACGAAGATCAGGGATTATTTAGAAGGTGAGGAAGAGAGGGAAGGAAGGCAGAGACGAGGATCAAGATTATTTAGAAGGTGAGGAAGAGAGTGAAGAGGGAAGAGACGAGGATCGGGGATTATTTAGAAGGTGAGGAGAGGTGAGGAGGAAGAGAGATAGGATTATTAAGGTGAGAGGAGAGGGAGAGAGAGGTCGGAAGAAGGGGGATGAGACGAGGATAGGGATTATTAAGAAGGATGAGGGAGAGAGTGAGGAGGATGAGACGAGGATCGGGGATTATTCAGAAGATGAGGGAGAGAGTGAAGGAGGGAAGAGACGAGGATCGGGGATTATTTAGAAGGTGAGGGAGAGAAGAGACGAGGATCGGGATTATTTAGAAGGTGAGGGAGAGAGTGAGGAGAGAAGAGACGAAGATCAGGATTATTTAGAAGGTGAGGAAGAAGTGAAGGAGGGAAGAGACGAGGATCGTGGATTATTTAGAAGGTGAGGGAGAGGTGAGGGAGAGAAGAGACGAAGATCAGGGATTATTTAGAAGGTGAGGGAGAGAGGAGGAGGAAGAGACGAGGATCGGAGATTATTCAGAAGGTGAGGGAGAGAGTGAGGGAGGAAGAGACGAGGATGGGGATTATTCAGAAGGTGAGGGAGAGAGTGAGGGAGAGAAGAGACGAGGATCGGGGATTATTTAGAAGGTGAGGAAGAGAGTGAAGGAGGGAAGAGATGAGGATCGGAGATTATTCAGAAAGTGAGGGAGAGAGTGAGGAGAGAAGAGACGAGGATCGGGATTATTCAGAAGGTGGAGGTGAGGGAGAGAGAAGATCGGGATTATTCAGAAAGTGAGGAGAGAGTAGGGGGAAGAGACGAGGATGGGATTATTAGAAGGTGAGGGAGAGAGGAGGAGGGTAAACAGATCAGGGATTATTCAGAAGGTGAGGGAGGGTAGATACGAGGATCGGGGATCATTTAGAAGGTGAGGGAGAGAAAAGACGAAGATCAGGGATTATTTAGAAGGTGAGGGAGTGAGTGAAGGAGGGAAGAGACGAGGATCGGGGAATATTTAGGTGAGGGAGAGAGTGAAGGAGGGAAGAGACGAGGATCGGGGATTATTTAGAAGGCGAGGGAGAGAGTGAGGGAGAGAAGAGACGAGGATCGGGGATTATTTAGAAGGTGAGAGAGAGAGTGAAGAAGGGCAGAGACTAAGATCAGGGATTATTTAGAAGGTGAGGAAGAGAGTGAGGGAGGGCAGAGACGAGGATCAGGGATTATTTAGAATGTGAGGGAGAGAGTGGGGAAAGAAGAGACGAGGATCGGGAATTATTCAGAAGGTGAGGGAGAGGGTGAAGGAGGGAAGAGATGAGGATCGGAGATTATTTAGAAGGTGAGGGAGACAGAGAGGGAGAGAAGAGACGAGGATCGGAGATTATTCAGAAGGTGAGGGAGAGAGTGAGGGAGGGAAGAGACGAAGATCGGGGATTATTCAGAAGGTGAGGGAGAGAGTGAGTGAGGGAAGACACGAGGATTGGGGATTATTCGGAAGGTGAGGGAGAGAGTGAGGGAGGGTAGAGACGAAGATCGGGGATTATTCAGAAGGTGAGGGTGGGTAGATACGAGGATCGGGGATTATTTATAACGTGAGGTAGAGGGTGAGGGAGAGAAGAGACGAGGATCGGGGATTATTTAGAAGGTGAGGGAGAGAGTGAAGGAGAGAAGAGACGAGGATCGGGGATTATTTAGAAGGTGAGGGAGAGAGTGAGGGAGAGAAGAGACGAAGATCGGGATTATTTAGAAGGCGAGGGAGAGAGTGAGGAGGGAAGAGATGAGATCGGGATTATTTAGAAGGTGAGGGAGAGAGTGAGGAGAGAAGAGACGAGGATCGGAGATTATTTAGAAGGTGAGGGAGAGAGTGAGTCGAGGAAGACAGGTGGGTTCATGAGGAGACTTTGCAGGAATACAATTTCGGTTCTTCTTCCAGAAGAAGATACTGTAAAGTAGAACTCTCCACTATATTCAGTGGACAGTAGAACTTCCACATATTCAGTGGTAATTGGTGACTTATAATAAAATGTAGGAGGATTTTGTTTGATCTTTGTCTCAAATATTTCAGGATGAACTTCACTAATTTCTTAATCTTGAAACATAACAACATAGTGTAGACTGTGTCTGTGTAGACTGTGTCTGTGTAGACTGTGTCTGTGTAATGTGTATGTGTACGCTGTCACTTCTAGTAGATTTTTTAACATGTTCTTCTGCGCATCATCTTGTTTCTCTTTTAAATACTCAGT
>WNWK01019035.1:0-38666 GCA_009830355.1 Cherax destructor | reverse complement strand
CAATCTTATCTCTTTAAATTTTGTTATTGTTTGGGAAATTTATAAGGTCCCCTAAAACTCTGTCCGCTTATTGAATCCGGACAATGATACCAGTTTGAATCCAGTCAATGGTTCCCTTATTTCTTGGATCTGACGAGATCCAGTGTCAATTTAATGAATCCTGTAGGGATTGTTTGTGTTACGCGAGACAGGCCACTGGAAGATGATTCAAACAGAGTAATAATGATCAGTATGGTACAAAAGTATAACTTGCGTGTTGGAGATAAAAACCGGTCCTTCTGGCAGCTCCTACTGTACGGCGGCCGTACCTCTGGCACCCTGGTTTACCTCTGGCACCCTGTTTACTTCTGGCACCCTGGTAAACCTCACCCCGCTTTAACACCTGGGTTTCCGTGCACTTATGGTTCACTCTACTGGGTTTAGTTTTTTTGTTTTGTTTTTCCTACACCACAACACTGCTGGTTTTTTCTATGATGACTGGAAGATATACGGACTTATGTTAGTGAAATCGTTCACTGACAACTCACAACTCGACACTTGTTTATCGTATTTTTCAGCTGGACAAATTACGTATTTCCTCAGGATTGTGCCCCTTTCCTGCTGGACTATTCTCAAGTGTTTTGCTAAGTGTGGATTTATGACTATCACAAAGTATGCTTCAGCCTCACACTTCTTGAATACATAAATATGAAACACGTCTCTCGGGTGAAGTCTTGCAATCACGCTACAGTATTGCAAGAGCAAGCAACCCTCCTCAGTACAACACCTCTTGAATATACAGATGCACATCAGTCTCACTGATGTGAGTAAACGGCAGTCTGTATTTATTTGTTCTTCATTTCCTCGTTTAAAAAGACTATATGTTTATTATGATAGAAAGATGTTTAGTGGCAAATGGACTCCTCTGCCCTTCAGCACTGGGGGACAGCTACTCCTCCAGGAGGAGGAATCTGTGGGTTGGACCATGAAGGAGAACATTTTAACGAAGGGGCCATATTTTTAGAAAATTTGATCACTTTCACTCACCTCAAACCTCCAAACAGTCCCACTCTCACCCCTCCAAACACTCCCACTCTCACCCCTCCAAACACTCCCACTCTCACCCCTCCAAACACTCCCACTCTCACCCCTCCAAACACACTCGCTCTCACACTTCACCCCTCCAAACACTCTCGCTCTCACACTTCACCCCTCCAAACACTCGCTCTCACACTTCACCCCTCCAAACACTCTCGCTCTCACACTTCACCCCTCCAAACACTCCCTCTCTCACCCTTCACCCCTCTTGTTTACTCTCTCACATGCATCTCTCGCTTTCACATATATTTCTCCCTTACACAACCTGCTTCGACAATCTCTAAAAGCGAAACTGATTAATGCATATATTTAATCCTAGGTCATGTTTATAGACAAACAGAATGTTCTTTGTCAGGATTAAAACCTGTCTACTACACGAAGGTTGGGTTATTAGGTATCACCGTAAGGAAACCTTTAAGAGATTTCCTTTTGTTTTTTCCTCTCCAAATTTTCGTTTTTATGTCGCTCATAATGCGGGAACGCCTTATCGTCATCAAATTTCCAATACTTATGCACGGTCACCTGGTCCAAGGTCTTGGAACATTTGGGATGTACCAAAATTATTGAAACCATTCCCAGCATCTTGGAATGCCTCAGATAACTTGCAAAACCCTTGGCAGTTCAGCTTCAAACATTGAAAATAAATGCCTCCTTATATAGTGACAGCGAAGAGAGAGATTCAAGTACGTAGATGCAAATTTGCCCATTTTCTGTATAAAATAGTGTACTTTTTTTCTTGTTGCAATAAACAAGTTTCAGTTGACCTCTTCTGAAGGGCTTCAGTATTTAATGACTCGTGCAACTTACAACCAGGAGAGCACCCATAGTTTTGTTAGCAATGCAGGCAAATTTATTGTAAAATAGTTTCAAAAAACTTAGTCGTTGATATCCGCACCTTAACTGGAGAACAACTCTTCTGATCGGCGAGAATTTTCACAACTGGTCTGGCTTCCTGAACACAAGACTTTGTGCTTTTGGGGGCCATAAGTTCCGATTTACCAGTTTTAATGAATATATAGAGATTTTTTTAAAGTATTCAAAAACTAAAGAATACTTTATCTGATGGGATTTAAAATATTGCCGAAGCATTCGTTAAGATTAGGCCCCCGTATGTTGAGTCCGAGCAAATGCGCATTTGATTTATTTTTAATATTTTGAAAAGCTTTTGAATCTTTCATTTCAGATAAATTGCTTGAGAATGCTTTTCCTGATGGGCTTCAATCTTCCATTATAATGGTTATTACAAACACGGGTACAGTCTGACCTGTGTACCTGGTTGTAATGGGATTAAAGTGGAGCAAACAAAATTTGACAATAGTATATAACTTGTATTTTTCTTCAAGTATTACCAAGCTTGTATTTACAAGTATGTGCAAAAGTCAGAGAATGCACCGTGCTCGACCAGTAGCCCAGGCAAGAGTGTCAGTTCGCTTGGTACAAGTGAACCACGTTGCTTCAGCTTTGGTTGGCTTGTCTGTGACTGGCCAATAAACAAAGGTACTGATTTAACGACAGGTACTCTTGGTCATTAAATCCTTAGCACCTGGTTCACTGGTCGGGAGGCAGCCTATATGGGATTGAGGAACAAACAGAAAGATCAATGCATGAGAGAGATTGAGTGCGAGAGTCAAAATGGGTAGGAACACCCGTTTTTAAAACATTAAGAGGATGAGAAGCGAGAAGTCTCTCCAACTGATCACCACGAGTCAGTGGGACCCTCCCCACAGGTGATGGTGAGCGTTAAAATCACCCAACAACAAGATGGGCGGTTGTAGAGAAGAAATTAAAAACGCGACATCAGAGATGCAGAATGAGCAGGAGGGAGAAAGATAGAGAGCAAACTGTGAACCATCTGTGTAAATAAATACGAGCTGCAGTATAATGCAGCGGGGAACGAACAAAAACTTGTTGACGTGGTATATCAACGCGCACAAGAAGCGTGCTTTCATTAAATGATTCGTCAGGTAAGGGATCGGAAGAATGTAACAGCTCATAGCCCGAAATGGGGCGAATGACAGAACGAAGTTTGGCCTCTTGTAAGCCAACACATACTAGGGACAACTGGGAGAGCAACACTTGGAGTTCTCCTCGATTGCCCCCTAAGGCCACGAATATTCTGTTGTAGAATATTCTGTTGTAGAAAAGACATTATGTACAGAAATAAAAAGGGTAACAATAAGAAACGATAAAACCTATGGGCTTTTAGGATCAGTAAAGTCAATGTGTGGGGGCAACGGTAAGCGTGTAAGCAAGGGGGTGAACCTCCACCTTCGTGTGAGAGCTGGAAAGGGGGTGAGAACTAGGCTCCGAGGTAGAAGATAGATTCAACTGTACAGGTGATGGACGCGAAGAAAATGTAGGTCTGCGAGGTCTCGTAGACTGAGGGGTAAGCGATCGACATGAAGGAGAAGCAGGAAGTGGTACGGAGCTAGGAGTGTCGGCCGATAAAACTGTTAACAAGCACTGCCTTACCTTAGTGCGATCCTGACAACAACAACATTATTCCGAATAAATCTTGAAACCATATATTTCATCCAATATTGTCCCTGTACTTTTTCTATTCTTCCTTCAACTCTTATTTGCTACTAGAAAGGCATTTTTGTATCAATTCAGGTACCTGGTTTCATCCTTAGGTGCCCCGTGGCCTGGTGGCAAAAGCTCTCACTTCACACAGTGAGGGTCCAGGTTCGATTCCCGGCAAAGGGGTGAAAACATTCGGCGTGTTTCCTTACACCGGTTGTCTATGTTCACCCACCAGTAAAATGGGTACCTGGGTGTTAGTAGATTGGTGTGGGTCGCATCCTGGGACAAAATTGGCCAAATTTGCCCAAAATGCTCTGCATAACAAGGGGCTTTCTATAACAGTAGCATGTCACTGATGTCAACTAGGCCTGTATAGCATGTGCTTGTAGTAAATAAAGATGTCATTATTAATGTATCCTTAATTTTTTTTTGTATTGATACTGAATACCTTCAGTGTAATGTCAACTAAGTATTCTTTTTTTCTTGTATTGTGTGTGTCTCACTGTCTAATAATTATAACTTAGCTTCAAGGTAGCCCGAAATGCCTTGCATAACCTGGGACTTTCTATAAAGTAGGTTATACATGTCTGTTACCCTAATTGTACACTGTACAATCCTCCACTATATAGAAATAGTTTTGTTCAATTGTTTAGGCTGGTGTCACGACTGGTGTTCATGGTGGTAATGGTGCGGCTCCTCCACCAGCTGGTACGGGGTTCATAATAATATATAAAAAAATATTTCTTTGGAAAGGTTAGTGTGTATTTACATTTCATGATTTGACTGGTACAAAGAAAGCCACTATCATGCCGAGGCATTTCGGGCAGACTTAATACTTATAGACTACTTAAGTCTAGACTGGTGAAGAGTGGTAGAATACCAATATTTTACTTTATTATTAACATGAGATAGTACAATTAATGATACAAACATACATTAAGTTTGTAAAAATGGCTTAATAGTTAAGGGATAATAAAATATTTGGGAGAGTTGCTTTAAATTTGGTTAGTTTAGCTTAGCATAGTGTGGGTATGGTTGTTATTGAGAGATGAGATGATTTTTGAGTATAGTCCTCAATTGATTTGTGGGCAGAGGACCTCTTGCTGTTTCAGGCAGAGAGTTCCAGATCATGTGGCCCTTTATGTGCATTGCATTTTTGCATAGTGTGAGACGGACACGTGGAATGTCGTGTTATGCCTGTGTGTTCTGTTGAAGCTGTCTAAGATAAATTTGAGTGGAGGGTTGATATTGGAGTTCAGTGTTCTGTATATATAGTAGGCACAGTAATAAGTGTGTATATTTTGTATATTAAGTAGGTTCACGCTCTTGAAGAGAGGTGGGATGTGTTGTCTGGCGCTGGAGTTTGTGATCATCCGTGCCGCCGCTTTTCGTTGGGTTAGTAAAGGTTTAAGGTGATTGGCCGTGGTAGATCCCCAAGCACATATACCATAGGTGAGGTAAGAGTATATTAGAGAGTGATATAAAGTAAGGAGTGCCCTTTGGGGTACATAGTATCGTATTTTGGAAAAGGATACCAATTGGAAACTTTCTTAGTTATATGCTGGAAGTGGGTCTGAAATTTAAGATTACAATCAAGGTGAAGACCTAGAAATTTGCCCTCAATGTGTCTAGTAATGGGTGTATCATTTATCGATTTGTTTAGCTGGATATTTAATGCTCTATTTCCAAAAAGCATGAAGTAGGTTTTGTCTACATTGAGAGTAAGTTTGTTGGTCATCATCCAGTTTGATATTTTATGTAGCTTGCTGTTTACAGTGTTACTAAGTATATCCGGGTTTGTGTGGGAGAAGACGTAAGTGGCGTCATTTGCAAATAGAACTGGTTTAAGGAGCCACGATGCATTTGGGAGGTCATTGATGTAAACAAGAAAGAGTAGAGGACCTAGGACACTTCCCTGTGGCCCTCCAACAACTACAGGCTGAGTATTGGAGGTCACGTCATTTGTGTATACATACTGGTGTATACCACTAAGATAAAATTTTAGGTAATTGAAAGTGTGGAAACTTATTTCTTTGCTAAAAGTTCCACAGGGTAAATAAGCTGTATGAAACCTTAACCTGCCACCGGTAGGTCCTCTGAATTTATGAACCCACACACCCACCCAAACAACACACACACACACACACACACAAGTTGGCGAAGGTAGTGAGAGGATAAATAAGCTGTATGAAACCTTAACCTGCCACTGGTAGGTCATCTGAATTTATGAAGCCACACACCCACCCAAACTACACACACACACACACACACACAAGTTGGCGAAGGTAGTGAGAGGATAAATAAGCTGTATGAAACCTTAACCTGCCACTGGTAGGTCATCTGAATTTATGAAGCCACACACCCACCAAAACTACACACACACACTCAAGTTGGCGAAGGTAGTGAGATTGCACATATTAATTCATAGATTTACTCTCCTAGGAAGGTTTAGGTAAGTTGTACAGTTAGTAACTAATAGTAGGATTATTGAGGCAACTTTAGATATTAATAAGTTAGCCCTAGGACCTTAATATAGGCCTTCAATAGGCGAACATTAGGTTATGTTAGCTAAGGAGAACTGGCAGCCCCACACCAACGAGTGAACAAGTGCCGTGAACAGCGCGGCGTTCCCACGTGTCTACCAACATCAGACCTGGTGAACTCGGAGGAGACATCCCGAAGTACTGTTCATATCTTTCTCCATCCAGACCCATTGCAGTAAGACAATACCCCTTTTCTCTCAGTATCTGGCCAGTTTCCTGGGGGAAATCGAGTGAGTTAACTGTAGGTCTCGTGCAGTCGGACGCTTAACCGCAGGTACCAGCGTCCCCTCTTAAGTACAAGTCTGGAAGCTAGTGTCCCATACTGCTTAGATATTGCTTAGAGGATATTCCTTGGAGTTTAGTAATTCTGAGTTTAAGGCAGGACACGAATACCACTTGAATTCTTGTAGAATTAAGTCTTCCCTTCATGTGGCTTTGAAGGGGAAAGTCCATAGGGGACTAAGGCTTAAGGAGTTTGGAAGACTAGGTGACAAATTCTTTTCTATCAAGTAAGTTAAACCCCTTTTTAGTCGTGCATGTAGGTGGGGAATTCTTGCAGCTGCAGTTATTTGGAAATCTGTCCCATAAGCCACTTGTGAGCCTGAGAGGAGTAATTTCAGTGTCGGTGTCAACAGTGCTTGCCAGGGGGCAGCTTACAAAGAGGCAGTCTCAAGACAAATTTCTACAGAAAATTTTAGGCGCAAGATATTGTGGTCTACTGTATTAAATGCTTTCCGTAGGTCTATGAAGAGCCCCAGAGGATTTTTTTTTTTCAATTGTTGTATAAAGTAATTCGAGCATCTGAATAATTGCATCATTTGTGCTTTTTTTTCGGCCTAAACCCAAACTGGCAGGGGTTCAGTATGTTATGGGATAGGAGGCAGGTGTAGATTTGAATATGTTTTTTTTTTCGAAGATTTTAGAGAGCAAAGGCACGTTAGATATTGGTCTGTAGTTATTTAGTTCTGTAGGATCGCTTCCTTTGAGGATCGGGGTGACCCTTGCTGTCTTGAGAATGGATGGAATTGTTGAAGATTCAACATATTTGTTAAATAGTGTTGCAATAATAGGGGGGGGGGCAGCACATGATCAGCTTTTTTATACATGATTGGTGGCAAGTTATTTAGGTCTCCTGCCTTGTTTTTTAATGATTTAATAATTAGTGAGACTTCAGTAGGATTTGCTGGTGCTATATATAAAATATGTGGGTAATTACCAATGAGGTAGTCTTGTGACTGAGTATTTGCTTTTGGGATTTTGCTTGCTAGTTTTGAACGTATATTAGAAAAGAAGACATTAAGTTTGTGGGCAGTCTATAGACAGTGTTGGTGCTGATCCTCCTCCAGTTGGTACCGGGTTCATTAAGCTGGTGTCAACTGATGTTCATGGCAGTGTTGGTGCGGCTCCTCCACCAGCTGGTACCGGGTTCATTAAGCTGGTGTCAACTGATGTTCATGGCAGTGATGGTGCGGCTCCTCCACCAGCTGGTACCGGGTTCACTAAGCTGGTGTCACAACTGGTGTTCATGGCAGTGATGGTGCGGCTCTTCCACCAGCTGGTCCCGGGTTCATTAAGCTGGTATCACAACTGGTGTTCATGGCAGTGATGGTGCGGCTCCTCCACCAGCTGGTACCGGGTTCATTAAGCTGGTGTCACAACTGGTGTTCATGGCAGTGATGGTGCGGCTCCTCTACCAGCACCAACCCATCATCCTAACAATAATAACAACTTTCTTTGTGCTTGTGACAGTGAAATATACTCGGTGAGTTCATTACATCTTTGTGTGTTTACTAGGAACTTAGTTGGAGATCCATAACATAGCATAGACATACCATTGATGCTGAAGTGAAAATAAATACACTACAAAATGTATATTGTAGTTCCACTATTTTAAAAGCTTTATTAGTTGAACTTTCACGTTGCTGTTCGCTATAGTGTTCAGTTTTAGTATTTAAGTTATTAGTTACATGAATCCAACTATGAACAAATATTGAACATGTGGTGAATATGTTGATGATAAGTCTTGTGGCATCAACATATGTTATTTTTTTGGGGTGGAATTGGAGAGCGTTGCCAGGGTCAACGTCCCCGGAAGACCTGGCCCCAGAGCTGGCCCCAGAGCTGGCCCCAGAGCTGGCCCCAGAGCTGGCCCCAAAACTTGGCCTCAGACCTAGCCCCAGACTTGGCCTCAGACCTGGCTCCAGAGTTAGCCTCAGACATGGCTCCAGACCTGCTCCAGACCTGCTCCAGACCTGGCCTCAGACTTGGCCCCACATCTGGCTCCAGACCTAGCCCCAGACCTGGCACCAGACCTAGCCTCAGAACTGGCTCCAGACCTGGCCCCACACCTGGCCTTCCAGTGGATGACCTGACCAGCCAGGTTGTTGGTGCTAGCTTCAACAAGTCCAGTTTATGTACTGCAGTCCTTCTGATCAGCAACTGACTCGAATTAAAGTTCCCGCTTACACGAATAACCTGTACGTAGGAGAATGAAACTTATGGCGACGTTTCAGTCAGTGTTTGACCATTAACTTTCAAGTTTCTTCTTGAAGACAACTGTAGAAGGGGTTCTAGGAGATAATTACGGTCGTAGTGAAACACACTGGTGCATAGTAACTGTATTGACTGAGTCAGTGATGAGGGGAATGCCCAGCTTAACCTGTCAGCCTTGAAGCGGGCCTAGGAGTTAGAGAGATGCCTTGGGCTGGTGTCTCACATGAGGGGCTCGTGACGTCACAGGTTGAAAGGGAGCCTAACTACAGTGGACTCTCGCTATTCGAACACTCCAAAACTCACCCTTTTATGTAAGTTTATTATTGTAAGTGCTTTTATAAGTGTTTTTTGGGGGTCTGAAATGGACTAATCTAATTAGTACATCATTCCTTATGGGAATAAATTCGTTTGGTAACAGCACTTGAACAGCATTCTGAAATGAGGGTGTGTTTTGGAGTGTTCGAATAGTGAGGGTCCACTATATATAATATAGTTGATACTATGATATACTACACAAGTACATTACATATGGCACATATGACACAACCAAGAGTCTCTTGGTGATCCTCTATGTATGAAGGTAGGGTGTTGAAGTCTTGGTTCCCTCACACTTATGTAGATACAGTGGAACCCCGACTTTCGAACATAATCCGTTCCAGGAGCTAGTTCTCAACTTGAAGCGTTCGAAAGTCGAATCAATATTTCCCATAAATAATGGAAATACAATTAATCCGTTCCAGAAACCCAAAAATATTCACAAAAAATACATTTTAATGAGATTAATTATTGTTTTACATACACATAAGAATTATACATAGTAAAGATATATTAAATAAATGCAAATAATTTAAATAAGCTTTTTAGTAAACATATAAAATAACATTTTTACTTACCTTTATTGAAGATTGTTGATGGCATATAGAAGATAGGGAGGAGGAGTGAGGGAGGGTTTAGTGTTTGGAAGGGGAATCCCCTCCAAAAGGACTTCAGGTAACAAGTCCCTCTCTGGAGTTACTTCCCTTCTTTATCTTTTAATCCCATTAGGACCAGCTTGAGTCACTGGACTCCTGTCTCACAAAATAACTGTCCAGAGTGCTCTGTTTCTGGTGCCTCTTTAATTTGCCTGAAGTGGGACATTTTATCACTGAACATGTTGCTGATATGGCTTGTTTCAGCTTGCTCAGGGTGGTATTTCTCCACAAACCTTTGCACATCGTTCCACTTTGCACAAATCTCCTTAATCTCTGAAGAAGGCACCTCAACCAGTCCCTCTTCCTCCTCCTCCTGTGAAGCAAGAGCTCAACTCTGGTCTGATGCTGTTCCAGTTCCAGCTCTTGCAGCTCTTCAGTTGTTAGCTCTTCCCTGTGGTCCTCCACCAGCCTCTGCTGGCCTTAAAAACACTAAGACTACAATCAGCACTGTTTCCAGGCATTTTCTTTACAAGATCGGCATGCAACTGCCTTGCCTTTTCACAAATGATTGTCTCCGACACACTATCACCCGCTAACTCTTTATCCTTGATCCACACCAGCAACAACTTCTCAACCTGGCGGACAGGTCTGGTACGCACTTGTTCGAAACACGGGAAGTCGGGACAAAATTTGTTCAAAAAAAGCGTTTGAAACTCGATTTGTTCGATTGACGAGGCGTTCAAAAATTGGGGTTCCACTGTAATCTGTTCCAGACCCCCAAAAATATTCACAAAAATACATTTTTTTTAAAGAATAACAATAATTTTACATACACACAACAATAATATACATATAGTACTTAAATGAGTAATACAATAGATAAACATTTAAAATCCCATTTACGTACCTTTATTGAAGACTTTTGTTGGCATCTGGAAGATAGGGAGGAGGAGAGAGGGAGGACTTATTGTTAGGTAACAAGTCCTTATCCTGGGTTACTTCCCTTCTTTGTCTTTTACTGCCACTAGGACCAGCTTAAGTCACTGGACCCCTTTCGCACAAAATAACTGTCCAGAGAGGTCTGTTTCTGGCGTCTCTTTAACCCTTTGGGGGTCGGTGCCGTACTAGTACGTTTTACGAGCAGGGGTTGGTGCCGTACTAGTACGCCCAAATTCTAGCGGCCTCAATTTAAGCAGAAAACGTCTGGTAGGCATACATATGAAAGAATGGGTCTGTGTGGTCAGTGTGCGCAGTATAAAAAAAATCCTGCAGTACACACTGCATAATGAGAGAAAAAAAACTCTGACCGTTTTTTTCGATTAAAACAGCGACTTTGCAGTCGATTTTCGTATGGTATATATTGATGTATTCTCGTTTTCTTGGTCTCATTTGATAGAATGGAAGATATATTACAGAAATAGAGATGATTTTGATTGGTATGACAATGACAAGTACCTTGAAATTGAGCTCAAAGTAGCGAAAATGTTCGTTTTTTGACGATGTTCAAGAGTAAACAAATCACACCATGCCTCCAATACACATCAACTGGCGAGTCTTATATTCATGCACAAGTGCTCTGATATTATTTGTACCATTTTTACAATGATGCAGTTGTATACATAACAGTAAATCTTCTATTTTTTGTGAGAATAAAAATTCAAAATGAAAAGCAAAAGTAATGGAACAGGGGCCTGGAGACGTGACTAATGAACAGAGAACATGTTATTTTAGTGCCAGGAATGTCTGCCTTGTTTATTCTGGACCCTATTTTGAAATTGGCATCGTTTGAAATTTGTGTGAAATTGGAAAATTGCCATTTTCTGACCACTATTTTGGGTAGATGAAATTGGTAAATAGGCAGTTTCTTGTACTCAATCGATAAAAAAAATGGAGTTCTATCGAAATAGCTATAGTTTTAGGAGACTGAAACATTGAAATTTTTCGAAAATAGGGCTCAAAGTGGGCAAAATCGCCGATGCGTAAGTGTCATGGCTACCGCTAACTTCGCGAAAGCATAATTCCGTTAGTTTTCGATCAAATTTCATAATTTTGGTGGCGTTATGATCGGAAAACGATTCTCTATCATTTCATAAGAAAAAATGTTTTTTTTTTTTTCCAAAAAATTTTCGACCCCAGGAACACTTTCCTGAGAAGGCCTGTCGACCCCCAAAGGGTTAAGATGTCCCTGAAGTGGGACAAGGTTTTGTCCCTGAACATGTTGCAGATATGGCTTGTTTCAGCTTGCTCAGGGTGGTATTTCTCCACAAAACTTTGCAACCTATTCCACATTGCACACATGTCCTGAAGAAGGCACCTCCTTCACTCCCTCTTCCTTCTCCTCCTCTGAAGCAAGTTCCTCAGCTGTGGTCTGTTGCTGTTCTAGATGAAGGTCTTGCAGCTCTTCAGTGGTTAGCTCTTGCCTGTGGTTCTCCCCCAACTCTTCCACATCCTCGCCACTAACCTCCAATCCCATGGATTTCCCCAATACCACAGTAGATTCCACAACAGGCAGAGGGTTGGCAGGGTCAGGGTCAGCCCCAAACCCTTCAAAATCCCTCTCTTGGACACAATCTGCCCACAATTTTCTCCAAGCAGAGTTCAAAGTCCTGGAAGTCACTCCCTGCCAAGCCTTACCTATAAGGCTTATGCAGTGGAGGATACTGAAGTGATTCCTCCAGAATTCTCTTAGGCTCAAATTAGTGTTCGAGGTTACTTCAAAGCACCTTTGAAACACTGCTTTTGTGTAGTTTTTTGAAGTTAGAAATGACCTGCTGGTTCATGGGCTGGAGTTTACCTGGAGAGAGTTCCGGGAGTCAACGTCCACGCGGCCCAGTCTGTGACCAGGCCTAATGGTGGATCAGGGCCTGATCAACCAGGCTGTTACTGCTGGCCGCATGCAGTCCAGTGTACGAACCACAGCCTGGCTGGTCAGGTACCGACTTTAGGTGCCTGTCCAGTGCCTGCTTGAAGACAGCCAGGGGTCTATTGATAATCCCCCTTATGTATGCTGGGAGGCAGTTGAACAGTCTTGGGCCCCTGACACTTATTGTGTTGTCTCTTAACGTGCTAGTGGCACCCCTGCTTTTCATTGGGGGGATGTTGCATCGTCTGCCAAGTCTTTTGCTTTCGTAGGGAGTGATTTTTGTGTGCAAGTTTGGTACTAATCCCTCTAGGATTTTCCAAGTGTATACAGTAGGCCCTCATTTAGCACGGTAGTTACGTTCCTGAAAACGTCGTGTTAGCTAAAATCGTGTTAGATAATTAAAAGAACTTATGGGAAAAATAGGGTTACGTTCCTGAGAGTCCCCAAAAAGCCAAACAAGTTTTTTTTAGACCAACAGATCTGACAAATATAAAAGAGAATATGTAATTGTAGTTCATTATCGTGATGTAATATGTTGTTTTTACTGCTTAAGACTACAAATGTAACAGAAATAATAGTATTTACCTTAAATTGTGGGTGCTGATGTTTGTGGATGATTGTGAAGAGAGTGGAGAGTTATGCTGTGGCCCTACTAGGCTGAGGTGGATAGTAGAGATTCTGGAACTGAAGTCGATGGTTGTACTGAGTGTCTCTAACTTTAATAAAGTCATTCAGTAAGTCAGTCAGTCCATTCAGTAAGTCAGTCCATTCAGTAAGTCGTCATTCAGTACTTAAGTCAGTTCAAGTCATTCAGTAATCAGTAAGTCAGTCCAGTCAAGACATTCAGTAAGTCATCGACATTCAGTAAGTCAGTCAAGACATTCAGTAAGTCAGTCAGTCAAGACATTCAGTAAGTCAGTCAGTCAAGACATTCAGTAAGTCAGTCAGTCAAGACATTCAGTGTCAGTCAAGACATCAGTGTCAGTCAGTCAAGACATTCAGTAAGTCAGTCAGTCAAGACATTCAGTAAGTCAGTCAGTCAAGACATTCAGTAAGTCAGTCAGTCAAGACATTCAGTAAGTCAGTCAGTCAAGACATTCAGTAAGTCAGTCAGTCAAGACATTCAGTAAGTCAGTCAGTCAAGACATTCAGTAAGTCAGTCAGTCAAGACATTCAGTAAGTCAGTCAGTCAAGACATTCAGTAAGTCAGTCAGTCAAGACATTCAGTAAGTCAGTCAGTCAAGACATTCAGTAAGTCAGTCAGTCAAGACATTCAGTAAGTCAGTCAGTCAAGACATTCAGTAAGTCAGTCAGTCAAGACATTCAGTAAGTCAGTCAGTCAAGACATTCAGTAAGTCAGTCAGTCAAGACATTCAGTAAGTCAGTCAGTCAAGACATTCAGTAAGTCAGTCAGTCAAGACATTCAGTAAGTCAGTCAGTCAAGACATTCAGTAAGTCAGTCAGTCAAGACATTCAGTAAGTCAGTCAGTCAAGTCATTCAGTAAGTCAGTCAGTCAAGTCATTCAGTAAGTCAGTCAGTCAAGTCATTCAGTAAGTCAGTCAGTCAAGTCATTCAGTAAGTCAGTCAGTCAAGTCATTCAGTAAGTCAGTCAGTCAAGTCATTCAGTAAGTCAGTCAGTCAAGTCATTCAGTAAGTCAGTCAGTCAAGTCATTCAGTAAGTCAGTCAGTCAAGTTGTCCAGTAAGTCAGTCAGTCAAGTCATTCAGTAAGTCAGTCAGTCAAGTCATTCAGTAAGTCAGTCAGTCAAGTCATTCAAGTCAGTGCAAGTCATTCAGTAAGTCAGTCAGTCGTCATTCAGTAAGTCAGTCGTCAAGTCATTCAGTAAGCATCAGTCAGTCAAGTCATTCAGTCAAGTCACGTCAGTCAAGTCATTCAGTCAAGTCATCGCAGTCAAGCTCATTCAGTCAGTCATCGTCAAGTCATTCAGTCAGTCAGTCCAGTCAAGTCATCCGCAGTCCAAGTCATTCAGTGTCACAGTCAAGTCATTCAGTCAGTCAGCTTCAGTCAGTCGTAAGTCTTCAGTCAGTCAAGTTCGTAGTCTCAGTCAGTCAAGTCATTCAGTCAAGTCATTCAGTCAGTCAAGTCATTCAGTCAAGTCATTCAGTCAGTCAAGTCATTCAGTCAAGTCATTCAGTCAGTCAAGTCATTCAGTCAAGTCATTCAGTCAGTCAAGTCATTCAGTCAGTCATCAGTCAGTCAAGTTAGTCAGTCAAGTCATGTACATCGTGTCAAGTCATTCAGCCAAGTTATTAGTCTGTCAATATTCAGTCAAGTTTCAGTCAGTCAAGTCATTCAGACTTAATAAATGCTTAAACATGTTCTTGCCACTTTGAGCAACACTGGTATGCCTACTGGGTGACATGATTGCTTGGCAGATACAAGATATAGTAATTTAAAGATCAAAACACAATTCACTCTTTTATTCTTGACAAACACAGCTGGCTTGACGCGTATGGAATACGAATGCTGGGATGGTGGGGTGTTGTTGGGGGAGGGGTAGCATGGGAAGGCGGGTGGTCTCCCCAGCTGTTCCACAACATTAGCACCGGCCGCTTGAGGGAATGGTTGCTTTTTCTTCCTGCAAACTGTAAGTTTATTCAGGTATACACAGATACAGTTACAAAGATTATCATACATAGCAGCATATGTGTAGAGAACCTAGGATAACCCAAACTTTGGGTTATCCTAGGTTCTCTAGGATAACACTTTGGGTTATCCTAGGTTCTCTAGGATAACACTTTGGGTTATCCTAGGTTCTCTACACATATGCTGCTATGTATGATAATCAATGTAACTATCTCTGTATACCTGAATAAACTTAGTTTGTGCGAAGGAAAAACAAATTCCCTTTTCCTCAAAGCATGAGGATTCTTACAGCGGTAAATAACCATGGGCTTACACTTGAAATCACCTGATGTATTACCCAAAAGGAGCAAGGTGAAGCGATCCTTTGCTGTCTTGAAGCCTGGTGCACTTTTCTCTTGCTGACTGATATAAGTTCATGTTGGCATTTTCTTCCAGAAAACATTTGTCTCGTCAGCATTAAACACTTGTTGTGGCTCATAGCCACCCTTAGTAGGACCCCCACTGACTCAATGGTTTAACCTACTGCAGGCGACCGCGGGCTCAAAATTTTTCCCCTCCAGCGAATCGCGTAATATAAGGTTTACGTCGTGTTAGATAAAAATGTGCCGCAATTCTTCAATCGCGTAATACCCAAAACGCGTAACATAAAGTCGTGCTAAATGAGGGTCTACTGTATAATAATGTATCTCTCCCGGCTGCATTCTAGGGAGTACAGGTTTAGGAACTTCAAGCGTTCCCAGTAATTGAGGTGGTTTATCACAGTTATGCGTGCCGTGAAGGTTCTCTGCACATTTTCTAGGTCAGCAATTTCACCTGCTTTGAAAGGTGCAGTTAGTGTGCAGCAATATTCCAGCCTAGATAGAACAAGCAACCTGAAGAGTGTCATCATGGGCTTGGCATCCCTGGTTTTGAAGGTTCTCATTATCCATCCTGTCATTTTTCTAGCAGATGTGATTGATACAATGTTATGGTCCTTGAAGGTGAGATCCTCTTGACATGATCACTCCCAGGTCTTTGACATTAGTTTTTCGATCTATTGTGTGGTAGTAATTTGTTTTATACTCTGATGTGGATGAGAGGATTGGTGTTAGGAGGCAAGAGCTTCACTGTTATAAAACTGAAGTCCCTAGACAATTGGTCTACCAAGTCTTTATAAGGATGAGCAGGAGCATTGTCCATTACCAGGAGGCACTTGAGTGGCAATTTCTTTTCCAGGAGGTATATTTTCACACTGGGGCCAAACACATCATTGACTCACTCTTTGAAAATTTGCCTTGTGACCCATGCCTTATTATTAGCTTTCCACATCACACACAATTTACTCTTGAAGACATTTTTTTTCTTGAACACTCGGGGATTTTCAGAGGATACACCAGTAAAGGCTTCACTTTGAAATCCCCACTAGCGTTAGCACAGAGCAAAAGAGTAAGCCCGACTTTCATAGGCTTGTGTCCTGGCAGTGCCTTTTCCTCCTGCGTAATGTAGGTCCTCTTTGACATTTTCTGTTTCGTCACAATTGAACACTTGTTGGGGTTGTAATTTTTCAACCTCTGTACCCTTTGAATTCACGCAGATATTTTTCAGCCGCACATTTGTCAGAACTTGCAGCCTCGCCATGCCTTACCACACTGTGTATGCCACTACGCTTCTTAAATCTCTCAAACCAGCCTTTGCTGGCCCTAAATTCACTAACAGCAGCACTTGTTCCAGGCATTTTCTTTACAAGATCCTCATGCAACTGCCTTGTCTTCTCACAAATAATCGACTCCACAACACTGTCTCCTGCTAATTGTTTTTCAGTGATCCACAACAACAATAACTTCTCCATATCTTCCATTATTTGTGACCTTTGTTTCGTTAGCACATTTACTCCTTTCACAACATTAGCTTCCTTGATTTGTTCTTTCTTTGCCAAGATAGAAGTGATTGTTGATTTGTTTTCCCATACATCTTGGCAAGTTCCAACACACGCACACCGCTCATATTTCTCAATTATTTCTTTTTTAATTTCCATCGTGTTTCTCACTTTCTTTTCCAAAGGAATTTTACAAGGAACTTTCTTTGGGGCCATGGTTACTTATTTCGCAGTTGCAATTAATGAATAACCACCAAAATCAATGGATTATAGCGAAATGTTTGGATGAATAAGCAAAAGATTCCTCACTCGCCCACAGACAAAGCCAGACTGACGCAAGAGGCTGCCGGTGGGCGGGTGGACGCGTCCCAGTCAGGCCGATAAACGAAATAACGACCGATAAGCGGTAGCTGAAAAAACGGCCTATAAGCAAATTGGCCGATCAGAGGAATGGCCGATAACCGGGGGTCCACTGTATATTAAAGCTGATTTCCTCTATTCTGTTTATTACTATATACAGTTCACTACTGTATAAACATTTCAAAATATTCCACTAATATTATAAATGGTGCAAAGGTGACATTAAAATAATATCAAAGATGTAGATGAATGGTTCAGAGAACCGACGAGTTGGTAAATTAGACACATATGCAACACTTGGGTATCTTTATTGAGGAAACGTTTCGCCACACAGTGGCTTCATCAGTCCATACAAAGGAGAATCGTGAAGAACAGGAGTAGTTTGAGGTGGTCAGTCCCTCAACCTTGAGTCGATGTTGTCAGTCCATCAATCTTGAACAGAATACAGCATATGAGCGAAGAGGTAGCTTTTATACTGTAGGCAGGAGAGGTGCAGCAGTCGTAGGTCATTGGTCAAATGTGACACCACCTACGACTGCTGCACCTCTCCTGCCTACAGTATATAAGCTACCTCTTCGCACATACATGTATGCTGTATTCGGTTCAAGATTGATGGACTGACAACATCGACTCAAGGTTGAGGGACTGACCACCTCAAACTCCTCCTGTTCTTCACGATTCTCCTTTGTATGGACTGATGAAGCCACTGTGTGGCGAAACGTTTCCTCAATAAAGATACCCAAGTGTTGCATATGTCTAATTTACCAATATCAAAGATGGTTGACTCACCCACTACCATTATAGCGTGCTCCTCACTTAGCGATGAATTCGTTTACCGACATGGTCTTAGGAACAGAACTCTGTCGTTAAGTGAGGAGAGGCTGTAATAATATGTCATCGATGTCAGCTAGACAAAAATTTACCGCGCACAGCTTGAAATGCCCGAAATGCCTCAGCATGATATTGGCTTTCTTTGCACTTAGCAAATCAATATTGTATTTACACATTGTAAACTATGCAAGGAAATAAACTCCTTAATCCTTATCTGAGTGAGCTGATCTCAAAACGTAGTTCTTCGTGAGGGACCCTGGCATCAGTAACGTAGATCCTTACGATGGTCAGTGAAAGGGTTAACATGGTTTCCCCATTACACACTACATTAAAATTATTGCCTTTTTCAGTTTACCTTTTGAGCCAAATAGTATTGCTTCTGTTTTTCATAAATGCAGTGATAGTGCCTAGTGAAATATATTTCCTACAATATGTCAACCACATTGTAAACTTGCAAGGAAATAATTTTTTTTTGAAATTTGACATTGAACTTTGATATTTGAAATGACAATAATATGTACAGTTATAACACTAATAGTGCCTTATTAACCTTAAGTTAGTCTTAAGTTTGCCCAAAGTGCTCTGCACATAAAGGGGCTTTTGGCATGTACACCTAATTGTTATACTCCTTTGTACAAACATGTATCATGCAAAAATAAAATTATTATTAACCTCCACTAACGAGTTTAATCCGTTCCGTGACCTTGCTCATAGCTGGATTTGCTCATTTGCAGAGTCAATTTTCCTCATTTAAATTAACTGAAATGGAATTACTTCGTTCCAGTGGAATTCCAGGCACCATAAAATATTTCAACTAATATCAACTCTATAGCTTATTTATCTATCACAATTCATCTAATATGACATAATAAACAATATAAATAACATAGAAACCTGATATATACTCTAGAATGAATAAAATGTGGCAGCGGTGGCGGCGGCCAACGAGAGTTTGTCTGGAGACAAGACAAAATACTCCTTGAATATTTCGGTATAATCAACTCTATGGCTTATTTATCTATCACAATTCATTTAATATGACATAATAAGCAATATAAATAACATAGAAACCTGATACAGTGGACCCTCTGTTAGCGGCCGTAATCCGTTCCAGGAGCTAGGCCTTTAACCGAAATGTCCTTTAACCGAATTAATATTCCCCATAAGAATTAATGTAAATACATTTAATCCGTTCCAGACAAAAATATTCACACAAAAATTTTTTTTTTTTTAACAATTAAATCAGTATTACATACCTTTATTGAAGACTAATGCTGGCTTCTGGAAGATAGGAGAAGGAAATAGGAGGATGCCACACACATATACTCTAGAATGAATAAAATATGTCATTATGTGACAAGTGGAGGCGGCCATAACTGCTCCAGCATTGTTGTGGTATTCACTGCCATCTAGTGACGGCCTTTCAAAGCCGTCTATTATAACTATTAATATATAGTACATTATTATTATACATTTATTATATGTATTATTATTATATTATACTATAATTATTATACGTATTATTTTTATTATTATTATTACAATATAAATAATTTGGAATTTTTATTCACACGAATAATAGAAGATTTGCTGTTATGAAGACTATGGCATTATTGTAATACAGTGGACCCCTGGCTAACAATCAAAATTCATTGCAGAAGCCTGCTCAAGTGCCATTACCGAATGAATTTTCTTCCTTAAGAAATAATGTCACGTAGGTTACTCTATTTCAGACCCCCAAAAATACACTTCCACAAGCACTTACAATATTATACAGTCATCCCTTGGTTTTCGATTGTCTCAGTTTTCACCGATTTTGGTTTTTAATCACTTTTTTCGTGGAAAAATTGTCTCAGTTTTCACCGATTGTCTCAGTTTTCACCGATGGTACGGAACCTGTCCACCAGTGCCCCGCACATACAAGCATTGTTTATGCTTGAGTGAACATCATCCCAGGAGTTCATACAAAACATTTATTAACAATTCATTGTTTTGGCCCTTGATTATTGTGTGTGACTACTAAATAAGCTACCATGGGCCCAAAGAAAGCTCCTAGTGCCAGTCCTTTGGTAAAGAAAGTGAGAAACACGATGGAATTTAATTGTGTAGCAGGCATGCAGGGAGTGTAGCAGGCATGCAGGGAGTGTAGCAGGCATGCAGGGAGTGTAGCAGGCATGCAGGGAGTGTAGCAGGCATGCAGGGAGTGTAGCAGGCATGCAGGTAGATGTGTCTGTGACTCGATAAAGCCCACTGAGTGGGCGAAACGTTGTCAATAAAGGATCACATTATACTGCTTATGTGTTTATCTTTCCATTGTGTCGGTATTTTATACCATTTATTTCCATAATATTATTATATTATACAGTCTCTCCTCACTTAGCGACGTATGTACTAGTTTGCCGATGCCTCGGACTTACGACAGGCTCTCTGACCAGTATTTGTACCTAAATAATATATATTAGACCTGATTTCCTCAATTTTATTTATTACAATATACAGTACTGCTGTATAAACATTTAAGAACATATGAACATAAGAAAGGAGGAACATTGCAGCAGGCCTGTTGGCCCATACTAGGCAGGTCCTTCACAAATCTAACCCACTAACAGAATATTTGCCCAACTCAATTTTCAATGTTACCCAAGCAATAAGCTTGGGTAACAGGTATGCAGGGAGTGTAGCAGGCATGCAGGGAGTGTTGCAGGCATGCTACAAGTGCAAGTCCCATTCACATGCAACCCTTCTCACTCATAAGAACATAAGAAAGGAGGAACACTGCAATAGGCCTGTTGGCCCATACTAGGCAAGTCCTTCACAAATCCATCCCACTAACAGAATAAACGCTGTAATAATATTGGTAGAATTACCGACAATATGTTAAGTAAAAGGACACAATTGCAACTAATGTGACATTTTATTGAATCCTCCTGAAAACAGTAAACCCTACCATCACATAGTCTCTCCTGCCAATTTAGCACATCGTAGATGTGGAACACTCCTACTGGCCTTCTATATTTCAACCTCCAGCAGAAATATTTGTCTAACCTATTGTTATACTACCCAAGTATTTGTTTTATCACCTTTTACTCAGGTGCATATTGATTGTTCTACCTTATTGTATTACTTCTACTACTACTACTACTACTAATACTACTTATATCACTACTACATACTTCTACCACCACTTTTTTCACCTCACCTTGAGAGTATATATATGCCAACTGTGTCCATATATCGCTTGTAACGGCTTGAGAAAGCTCCTGGAGAGCGAAACGTTGCCACAATAAAATGTCACATTAGTTGCAATTGTGTCCTTTTACTTAACAGAATAAACGCTACCCAAGCAATAAGCGTTGATAATTCTATTTACTCACGTACAAGTCCCACTCAAATCCAACCCCTCTCACTCGTATATTTATCCAACCCTAATTTTAAACTACCAAAGGTTTTAGAAAGGAATAAATAGAATTATCAAAGCTTATTGCTTGGGTAGCATTGAAAATTTGGGTGGGCAAATATTCTGCTAGTGGGATGGATTGTGAATGACCTGCCTAGTATGGGCCAACAGGCCTGCTGCAGTGTTCCTCCTTTCTTATGGTAAATTAGACACATATGCAACACTTGGGTATCTTTATTGAGGAAACGTTTTGCCACACAGTGGCTTCATCAGTCCATACAAAGGAGAATCATGAAGAACAGGAGGAGTTTGAGGTGGTCATTCCCTCAACCTTGAGTAAATGTTGTCAGTCCATCAATCTTGAACAGAATACAGCATATGTTGTTGTAGGTTCGCCGGTACATCCAGCCCGGGTCTTCTCTAAATGGTGACCCGGCATTGGCCCCCTGGGTAGAGGGTGTCGGTCATCTTCTTTCTTCTGTCTTCTTTCTTGGGGCCCCCCGGGTGGGGGGTTGACTTCTTCTCTCTTGCTGTGGCTCCCCATAGTGGGGAGTGGCTTCTGATGTCGCATCTTCATCAGTGGGCGTCTTCATCAGCAGATCTTGGTACTTCGGACTCTTGTAGTCCCAGCAGACGTGTCTTGACATGGGTGGAAGCTAGGCATCAGGCTGTGGTTCTACCTACATAGGAAGAAGGATGGGGGGATAAGAAAGAAGGAAGTGAGAGAAAGAATAGCTGTAGTGGGTAGTCTTGGTCGTCGTCGGGGTTTTCCGGTGTCGTCATCGAGGGGGTGGGTGGGTGGCTAGGACTGGGAGCAGTGTCTCCAAGTCATGGGTGGCCAGGTAAACCAGCCGGGCTGCTTTGTCCTCGTGGGTCAGATCCCCAGGTGCCATCGGGAAGTGCCTGCGGCGAATGGACGTCGTCGCAGGACAGTCAAGCATGTAGTGAACTAGAGGCTTTGGGACCATCCTGTCGAGTGGCGGCAAAGCTCCTCACTCATGCGTTCGATGAGGCGCTTTGCAGTAGGGTAGCCGAGGCGCAGGCGGTGGACGCTGACTTGCAGCTCCCTGTTCAGTTTCCTCATGTTTGGTGGGAGCTCCCTACGTGTCGCTCTGTCATACCAGTGCCGGATCCGAGATGCTCCCGGTGCTGGTAGTGGGCATCTGGCTGCCGAAGCTGCCCCCAGGTGCACCTGCCTTCGGCTAATGGCAATTGTAGTCGCAGGTTGGGCCGCAAGTGTGGCAGACTTAGCCACCCCATCCGCCGCATCATTCCCAGCAAGGTCGATGTGGCTTGGTATCCAATTGATTGTTGCTTGCCGGCCCTGCTCAAGTGAGTGTAGGTCTCTTCTGATGGCGGTGAGGAGCCGGATGTTATCCCTGGGCTCCCTATGCATGATGGCCTGTATCGCCGCCCTGGAGTCGACGTGGATGACTGGAGGTTGGTGGTGTTCCAGGAGCGCATGTTGGATGGCCCTCTGGATGGTGTGGAGTTCTGCCTGAAGGATGCTGCAGTGGTCTGGGAGGCGCCAGCCGGCCGTTAGGGAGGAGTGATGTATCCCGGCACCTGTGCGGCCGGCCTCGGGGTCTCTTGAGCCATCAGTGTAGTACACTGCACACTCGGGATGCTCCGCTGCAGCGATGCTTGCAGCTGCCCACCACTGCAGCACGCTCTGTGGACAGTGACGCTTATAGAGTTAACTTATATACTGTAGGCAAGAGAGGTGCAGCAGTCGTAGGTGGTGTCACATTTGACCAATGTGGAAATAGGTCGTGCCCAAGGGTTAGGCAAGCGAAGAATTCCCTGTATTAAGATACCAAGATGTTGCTGTGTCAGACAGGATGTAGTTGAATGGTTCAGAGAACCAACGAGTTGGTAAATTAGACACACATGCAACACTTTGGTATCTCTATTGAGGAAACGTTTCGCCACACAGTGGCTTCATCAGTCCATACAAAGGAGAATCGTGAAGAACAGGAGGAGTTTGAGGTGGTCAGTCCCTCGGCCTTGAGTCGATGTAGTCAATCCATCAATCTTGAACAGAATACAGCATATGTGCGAAGGAGAAGCTTATATACTGTAGGCAGGAGATGTGCAGCAGTCATAGGAGGTGTCACATTTGACCAATGTGGAAGTAGGTCGTGCCCAAGGGTTAGGCAAGTGAAGAATTCCCTGTATTAAGATACCAAGATGTCACTGTGTCAGACAGGATCTAACCCTTGGGCACGACCTACTTCCACATTGGACAAATGTGACACAACCTACGACTGCTGCACCTCTCCTGCCTATGGTATATAAGCTTCTCCTTTGCACATATGCTTATTCTGTTCAAGATTGATGGACTGACCATCGACTCAGGCAGGGCTGACCACCTCAAACTCCTCTGTTCTTCCGATTCTCCTTGATGGACTGATGAAGCCACTGTGTGGCGAAACGTTTCCTCAATAAAGATACCCAAGTGTTGCATATGTCTAATTTATCAACTTGTCGGTTCTCTGAACCATTCATTTACAGGTCTTCCAAGTTTTGAGGATGTGCAGGAGCATTGTCCAGTAACAGGAAGCACTTGGGGCCCAAATCCTTTTCCTGTAGGTATTTTCTCACACTGGGGCCAAACACTTCATGGATCCAATCACTGAAAAGTAGCCTTATGACCCATGCATTCTGACTAGCTCTCCACAAGACACAGTTTATTTTTGACGACATTGTGTTTCTTGAAAACACTGGGAATTTCTGAGTGATACACCAGTAAAGGCTTCATTTTAAAATCCCCAGTAGCATTATCACAAAACAAGAGAGTTAGCCTGTCTTTCATAGGCTTGTGTCCCAACAGTGCCTTTTCCTCCTGAGTAATGTAGGTCCTGTTGGGCATTTTCTTCCAAAACAGGCCTGTTTCCTCACAATTGAACACTTGTTTGGGTTTCAAATTTTCAGTCTTTATGTAGTTCTGAAACTCGTTTATGAATTTTTCAGTCGCACGTTTGTCTGAACTGGCAGCCTCACCATGCCTTACCACATTGTGTATGCCACTACGCTTCTTAAATCTGTCAAACCAGCCTCTGCTGGCTTTAAAATCACTAACACTACAATCAGCACTGGTTCCAGGCATTTTCTTTGCAAGATCAGCATGCCAACTTCCTTGCCTTTTCACAAATGATTGTCTCCGACACACTATCACCTGCTAACTCTTTATCCTTGATCCACACCAGCAACAACTTCTCAACCTCTTCGACTATTTGTGGTCTATTTTTGGCTTGCATATTAACACCTTTTGCAACATCAGCTTCCTTGATTTTGTTCCTTCTTAGCCAGGATAGAAGCGATAGTTGACCTGTTTTTGCCATATGTACAATATTTCTTATTTATAAATACAGTGGACCCCCGCTATTCGAACGGCTCGGCAGTCGAACAAATCGTCATTAGTACAAAAAATTTGAAATCGTCATGCGAACAAATTATCGCGAGTCGAACGAATACGTTCGTGACCTGTCGGCCCAGGCGCTTGGGTGCCTCACAGCGCAGGCATGGAGAGCCAGTCCCGCGTTGTTTACACTCGAGAGAACAATACCCTGCACGCTTCCCCAGACATTTCACACTTAATTATAATTTTTGGAGTTTGTTCATTAAGTGCGACTGTGAAATAAGCTACCATGGGTCCCAAGAAAGTTCCTAGTGGTACCCCTGGGCTGATAAAAGTGAGAAACACCGTAGAAATGAAGAAGGAAATAATACAAAAATACGAGTGGTGTGCGATTGTGTGATCTTGCCAGGATATATGGCAAAAACAGGTCAACTATCGCTTCTATCCTGCTTAAGAAGGAAGAAATTAAGCAAGCTGATGTTGCAAAAGGTGTTACTGTGCAGAGCCAAAAACAGACCACAAATAATCAAAGAGATTGAAAAGTTGTTGCTGGTGTGGATCAAGGATAAAGTTAGCGGGTGATAGTGTGTCTGAGTCAATTATTTGTGAAAGGCAAGGAACTTACATGCCGATCTTTTAAAGAAAATGCCTGCAATCAGTGCTGATTGTAATGGTAGTGAATTTAAAGCCAGCAAAGGCTGGTTTGAGATTTAAACATCGTAGTGGCATACATAATGTGGTAAGGCATGGTGAGGCTGCAGTTCAGACAAACATGCAGCTGAAAAATTCATAAAGGAGTTTCAGGACTACATAAAGACTGAAAATTGAAACCTGAACAAGTGTTCAATTGTGACGAAACAGGCCTGTTTGGAAGAAAATGCCCAACAGGACCTACATTACTCAGGAGGAAAGGCACTGCCAGGACACAAGCCTATGAAAGACAGGCTAATCTCATGATGTGTAGTAATGCTAGTGGGGATTTTAAATTAAAGCCTTTACTAGTGTATCACTCAGAAAATCCCAGAGTGTTCAAGAGCACAATGTCGTCAAAAGTAGATGTGTGTCTTGTGGAGCTAGTCGCATGCAGGTCAAGCACCTTTTCAGTGACTGGATCCATGAAGTGTTTGGCCCCATGTGAAAATACCTACAGAAAAGGTTTGGACAAAAGTGCCTCCTGTTGCTGGACAATGCTCCTTCCATCCTCAAACATGGAAGACCTACTGTGTGAAGACTTCAAATTTATAAAACTGAAGTTCTTGCCTCCTAACACCACTCCTCTCCTCCAGCCCATGGACCAGCAGGTCATCTGTAACTTCAAAAACTCTACACAAAAGCAGTGTTTGAAAAGTGCTTTGAAATGACCTCGGACAGTGAATTGACCCTTAGAGAGTTCTGGAAGAATCATTTCAATATCTACAGCTGCATAGGCCTTATAGGCAAGGCTTGGGAGGAGTGACTTCAAGGACTTTGAACTCTGCTTGGAGACCATTGTGGCCAGGTTGTGTCCAACAGAGGGATTTTGAAGGGTTTGAGGCTGACCCTGACCCTGCCGACCCTGTGCCTGTTGTGGACTGTATTGTGGTGGGCAAGTCCATGGGGTTGGAGGTGAGTGGCGATGATGTGGAAGAGCTAGTGCAGGGACACAGGGTGAGCTAACAACTCAAGAGCTGCAAGAGCTGGAAATGGAAGAGCATCAGACCAGATTTGAGGCTATTGATTCAGGGAGAAGGAGGAGGAAGAGGGGCTGAGAAGGTGCCTTCTTCAGAGATTAGAGATGTGTACAATGTGGAATAGATTGCAAAGTTTTGTTGAAAAATACCACCTGAACAAGCTCAAACAAGCCATAACAGCAGCATGTTCAGTGACCAAACAATGTCCTTCTTCAGGAACATGTTGAAAAGGCGCCAGAAACAGAGGACTGTGGACAGTTATTTTGTTAAAGTGTCCAGTAACTCCCAAGCTGGTCCTAGTGGGATTAAAGACAAAGAAAAAAAGTAACCCCAGATAGGGCTTTGGTACCTGAAGTCCTTCTGGAAGGATTCCCTTCCAAACACTAACCCTCCTCCTCCCTCCTCTCCCTCTCTTCCATATGCCATCAACAATCTTCAATAATGGTAAGTAAAAAGACTTGCATTTATTTACTAATACTTTTAGTAGTACAGCACTGTAGTATTTAATGTTTTTGTCTATGTAGAAGCTTAATTTTATTAAAATATAATATTTTTTATATATTTTTGGATTTCTGGAACGGATTAATTGTATTTCCATTATTTCTTATGGGAAAAATTAAATCGCCTTTCGAACATTTCACGTTAAGAACAAGCTCTTGGAACGGATTAAATTCGAATGGCGAGGGTCCACTGTACTACATTTTTCTTATTTAAAAACGCGTAATAAAAAAAATTGGAGTGGTTTTTTGGGGGCTGGAACGGATTAATGGCATTTCAGTTCATTTCAATGAGGAAAATTGATTTGATATACTACAAGCAAATTGAGCTACGAGCTTGGTCACAAAATGAATAAAAACTAGTAAGTCAAGGTACCACTTTATATAAGAGCATAGTCTTTCCTATTATGTTTTGATTTAAGCAGTAGGATTTTGTGGTCTGCATCGAAGCTTTTCTTAGATCAATGTAAAGACCTATCATATAGTTATTATTTCAAAAGATAAATTGAATTAGGATTCAGGGCTGTCTGAACTATGATGTCAGCACACTTGTAATAAGGCAGCAATTGAATGTGTGTCCTTCTTTTCGTGCCTCTCTGCCAGTGTTAAAAAAATTAATATCGTGTTCTCTTTCACTGCAGGTTAAGAGCCAAGCTTGGAGGGACAGTTGCAAGAGAGAGGGTGAGCAGTTCATCACTCAGAAGATTGCTGTACCTGGATCACTGATTCAGGTTGTTAAACTTATCAAGACAAGTGAAGGCTTTACACCTGTAAGTTCATCACAGAAGTTTACATAGTCTTTTATTTGAGAAGTATTCTTTTAATGATTAACTGCATTTTTCTTTTTAACCCTTTAAGGGTCTGTCCTGTAGTTCCACAGCTTTGAAGCCAGGGTCCAAGCCGTTTAACTACGTCATGAGCTCAGTTCATGACGTAGAGGGATTAGTACCAAACGTGCACACAAAAATCACTCCCAGTGAAAGTAAAAGACTTGGCAGGAGATGCAACATTCCCCCAATGAAAAGCAGGGGCACCATGAGCACACTGAAAGAACACATTAAGTGTCAGGGGCCGAAGACTGTTTAATTAACTGCCTCCCAGCATACATAAGGGGGATTAACAATAGACCCCTGGCTGTCTTCAAGAAGGCACTGGATAGGCACTTAGTCAGTATCTGACCAGCCGGGCTGTGGTTTGTACATCAGTTTGTGTGCGACCAGCAGTAACAGCTTGGTCGATCAGATCCTGATCCACCACCCGGCCTGGTTTCAGACCGGGTTGCGGGGGCGTTGACCACCAAAACCCTCTCCAGGTATACTCAGATAAGCTGTGAGTGGTAAATTTGGGCCTAGATATGAGAGAATGCATCTGTAGTAAGTGTGCACCATATAAAACAAATCCTGGATTACGCAGTGCATAATAATAAAAAAAAACTTCGATCATTTTTCCTGGAATTAAAACAGCGACTTTGCGGTGTATTTTCGTATGGTTTTTATGGTTGTAATCGTGGTTTCTTGGTCTCATTTGATAGAATTGAAGATATATTACAGAAAAAGAAATGATTTTGATTGGTTTAAGAACTGAAAATAGCTTGAAATTGAGCTCAGAGTAGCGGAAATGTTCGATTTTTGCCAATGTTCAAGAGTAAACAAATCATATCACACATTAATAAGTTGAGGAAGCCTAGGGAACAAATGGATTTGACAGTTAAAAATAAAGAGAGGAGAGTTATTAAATGGAGAGTTAGAGGTATCGGGAAGATGGAGGGAATATTTTGAGGAGTTGTTAAATGTTGATGAAGACAGGGAAGCTGTGATTTCGTGTATAGGGCAAGGAGGAATAACATCTTGCAGGAGTGTGGAAGAGCCAGTTGTGAGTGTGGGGAAAGTTCGTGAGGCAGTGGGTAGAATGAAAGGGGGTAAGGCAGCTGGGATTGATGGGATAAAGATAGAAATGTTAAAAGCAGGTGGGGATAGTTTTGGAGTGGTTGGTGCTATTATTTAATAAATGTATGGAAGAGGGTAAGGTACCTAGGGATTGGCAGAGAGCGTGTATTGTTCCTTTGTATAAAGGCAAAGGGGACAGAAGAGAGTGCAAAAATTATAGGGAATAAGTCTGTTGAGTGTACCTGGTAAAGTGTATGGTAGAGTTATTATTGAAAGAATTAAGAGTAAGACAGAGAGCAGGATAGCAGATGAACAAGGGGGCTTTAGGAAAGGTAGGGGGTGTGTAGACCAGGTGTTTACAGTGAAACATATAGGTGAACAGTATTTGGATAAGGGTAAAGAGGTTTTTGTGGCATTTATGGATTTGGAAAAGGCGTATGATAGGGTGGATAGGGGGGCAATGTGGCAGATGTTGCAGGTGTATGGAATAGGAGGTAGGTTACTGAAAGCAGTGAAGAGTTTTTATGAGGATAGTGAGGCTCAGGTTAGTGTGTAGGAGGGATGGGGACTATTTCCCAGTAAAAGTGGGCCTTAGACAAGGATGTGTGATGTCACCGTGGTTGTTCAATATATTTATAGATGGGGTTGTAAGAGAAGTGAATGCGAGGGTCTTGGCAAGAGGTTTGGGGTTAAAAGATAAAGAATCAAATACAAAGTGTTAGTTGTAACAGTTGCTTTTTGGTGATGACACTGTGCTTTTGGGAGATTCTGAAGAGAAGTTGCAGAGGTTGGTGGATGAATTTGGTAGGGTGTGTAAAAGAAGAAAATTGAAAGTGAATATAGGAAAGAGTAAGGTGATGAGGATAACAAAAAGATTAGGTGATGAAAGATTGGATATCAGATTGGAGGGAGAGAGTATGGAGGAGGTGAATGTATTCAGATATTTGGGAGTGGACATGTGAGCAGATGGGTCTATGAAGGATGAGGTGAGTCATAGAATTGATGAGGGGAAAAGAGTGAGTGGAGCACTTTGGAGTCTGTGGAGACAAAGAACTTTGTCCATGGAAGTAAAGAGGGGAATGTATGAGAGTACTATAGTTGTACCAACACTCTTATATGGGTGTGAAGCATGGGTGATGAATGTTGCAATGAGGAGAAGGCTGGAGGCAGTGGAGATGTCATGTCTGAGGTCAATGTGTGGTGTGAATATAATGCAGAGAATTCAGAGTTTGGAAATTAGGAGGAGGTGCGGGATTACCAAAACTATTATCCAGAGAGCTGAGGAGGGGTTGTTGAGGTGGTTCGGACATGTAGAGAGAATGGAACGAGACAGAATGACTTCGAGAGTGTATAAATCTGTAGTGGAGGGAAGGCGGGGTAGGGGTCGGCCTAGGAAAGGTTGGAGGAGGGTAAGGAGGTTTTGTGTGCGAGGGCTTGGACTTCCAGCAAGCATGTGTGAGTGTATTTGATAGTGAATGGAGACAAATGGTTTTTAATACTTGACGTGCTGTTGGAGTGTGAGCAAAGTAACATTTATGAAGGGATTCAGGGAAACCGGCAGGCCAGACTTGAGTCCTGGAGATGGGAAGTACAGTGTCTGCACTCTGAAGGAGGGGTGTTAATGTTGCAGTTTTATAACTGTAGTGTAAGCACCCTCTGGCAAGACAGTGATGGAGTGAATGATGACGAAAGTTTTTCTTTTTCAGGCCACCCTGCCTTGGTGGGAATTGGCCGATGTGTTAATAAATAATAAAATCACACATTCAATACATGTCAGCTGTGGGGTCTAATGTGCATTCACGAATGCGGTGATATTATTTATACAATTAGTATTACAATATTGCATAACTGTAAATCTTCTATTTTTTTGATGTGAATATAATTTTTTTTTTTTATTAACACATCGGTTGATTCCCACCAAGGCAGAGTGGCCCGAAAAAGAAAAACTTTTGTCATTCACTCCATCACTGTCTTGCCAGAGGGGTGCTTTACACTACAGTTATTAAACTGCAACATTAACACCCCTCCTTCAGAGTGCAGACACTGTACTTCCCATCTCCAGGACTCAAGTCCGGCCTGCCGGTTTCCCTGAATCCCTTCATAAATGTTACTTTGCTCACACTCCAACAGCACGTCAAGTATATTAAAAACCATTTGTCTCCATTCACTCCTATCAAACACGTTCACACATGCTTGCTGGAAGTCCAAGCCCCTCGCACACAAAACTTCCTTTACCCCTTCCCTTCAACCTTTCCTAGGCCGACCCCTACCCCGCCTTCCCTCCACTACAGATTTATACACTCTCGAAGTCATTCTGTCTCGTTCCATTCTCTATACATGTCTGAACCACCTCAACAACCCCTCCTCAGCTCTCTGGATAATAGTTTTGGTAATCCCGCACCTCCTCCTAATTTCCAAACTCCGAATTCTCTGCATTATATTCACACCACACATTGACCTCAGATATGACATCTCCACTGCCTCCAGCCTTCTCCTCATTGCAACATTCATCACCCATGCTTCACACCCATATAAGAGTGTTGGTATAACTATACTCTCATACATTCCCCTCTTTACTTCCATGGACAAAGTTCTTTGTCTCCACACACTCCGAAGTGCTCCACTCACCCTTTTCCGCTCATCAATTCTATGATTCACCTCATCCTTCATAGACCCATCTGCTGACGTGTCCACTCCCAAATATCTTAATACATTCATCTCCTCCATACTATCTCCCTCCAATCTGATATCCAATCTTTCGTCACCTAATCTTTTTGTTATCCTTATCACCTTACTCTTTCCTATATTCACTTTCAATTTTCTTCTTTTACACACCCTACCAAATTCATCCACCAACCTCTGCAACTTCTCTTCAGAATCTCCCAAAAGCACAGTGTCATCAGCAAAAAGCAACTGTGACAACTCCCACTTTGTATTTGATTCTTTATCTTTTAACCCCACACCTCTTGCCAAGATCCTCGCATTCACTTCTCTTACAACCCTATCTATAAATATATTGAACAATCACGGTGACATCACACATCCTTGTCTAAGGCCCACTTTTACTGGGAAATAGTCCCCCTCCCTCCTACACACTTTAACCTGAGCCTCACTATCCTCATAAAAACTCTTCACTGCTTTCAGTAACCTACCTCCTATTCCATACACCTGCAACATCTGCCACATTGCCCCCCTATCCACCCTATCATACGCCTTTTCCAAATCTATAAATGCCACAAAAACCTCTTTACCCTTATCCAAATACTGTTCACCTATGTTTCACTGTAAACACTTGGTCTACACACCTCTCTTTTGTACCCTTTGCCTTTATACAAAGGAACAATACATGCTCTCTGCCATTCCCTAGGTACCTTACCCTCTTCCATACATTTATTAAATAATAGCACCAACCACTCCAAAACTATATCCCCACCTGCTTTTAACATTTCTATCTTTATCCCATCAATCCCAGCTGCCTTACCCCCTTTCATTCTACCCACTGACTCACGAACTTCCCCCACACTCACAACTGGCTCTTCCACACTCCTGCAAGATGTTATTCCTCCTTGCCCTATACACGAAATCACAGCTTCCCTGTCTTCATCAACATTTAACAACTGCTCAAAATATTCCCTCCATCTTCCCAATACCTCTAACTCTCCATTTATTAACTCTCCTCTACTATTTTTAACTGTCAAATTCATTTGTTCCCTAGGCTTCCTCAACTTATTAATCTCACAACAAAACTTTTTCTTATTTTCAACAATATTTGTTGATAACATCTCACCCACTCTCTCATTTGTCTCTTTTTACATTGCTTCACCACTCTCTTAACCTCTCTTTTTCTCTCCATATACTCTTCCCTCCTTTCATCACTTTTACTTTGTAAAAACCTCTCATATGCTAACCTTTTCTTCCTTACTACTCTCTTTACATCATCATTCCACCAATCGCTTTTTATATGAAAAAAAATCAAAATGGAATTAGTGTGTAAAGCCTGGAAACATAACTAATAAACAGAGTAATTGTTATTTTAGTGCAAGGAATGCCTGCATTGTCTATTCTGGACCCTATTTTGAAACTGGAATATTTTGAACTTTGTGTGAAATTGGCCAAATTACCAATTTCTGATCACTTTATTGGGGTAGTTGAAATACAGTTGTTCAGTTTCTTGTGCTCAATCAATAAAATAGAAGTAATATTAGCGAAATAGCTAAGAATTTGGTCGACTGGATTAATGTAATAGGCCCTAAAATAGGAGTCAAAGTAGGCAAAATCGCCAATGCCTAAATATTGCTGATGCAGCAAAATTCGCGATAGCATAATTTCACCAATTTTCCATCATATTTTATACTTTTTGTCTTATTACCTTCAGAAAAAGATTCTCTATCATTTCATAAGAAAAAATAATTTTTTTTTTTAATTCTTGGACCCTATGGACAAGGCGTAGAACTACGGGACAGACCTTCAAAGGGTTAAATATAGAGTCCATAATAAACAATGTAGACATACCTGGCACTAAAACATTTCCTCTGGTTATTAGTCATATCCTCAGACCTTTCCCATGTTGCACTTGCCTTCCATTTTGAATTTTTATTCAAACAAAATAGGATATTTACACTATTTTTCAGATAATGAAGTATAACCAGGAAAGATTAGTCATGGTTTTCAGTGTCCCAATAATTAAATCAGACCTATTAAAACCCATCCCATGTGGCACCACCAGCAGCACAGCTGCCTTGCCAACACCACATGTGGCACCACCAGTAGCACAGCCGCCTTGCCAATACCACATGTGGCACCACCGGTAGCACAGCTGCCCTGCCAACACCACATGTGGTACCACCAGTAGCACAGCTGCCCTGCCAACACCACATGTGGTACCACCGGCAGTACAGCTTCCTTGCCAACACCACATGTGGCACTACTGGCAGCACAGCTGCCCTGCCAACACCACATGTGGTACCACCGGCAGCACAGCTGCCTTGCTAACACCACATGTGGTACCACCAGCAGCACAGCTGCCTTGCCAACACCACGTGGCACCACCGGCAGCACAGCTGCTTTGCCATCACCACATGTGACACTACTTGCAGCACATTATTAATTATTAAAGATATTGGATGCACATTATTAATTACTGTGTATATCAGATGTTATTAAAGTGTCATAAAAATGTTGTAAATCCAGGGAAAATTGGTGACTGACTGATGATAGTAAATGTGAGCTATCAAGGTCAGTATGTGCACAGACAAAAATAAACTGAAGTAATCAAGGCCAGCGGTCCACTTGCCAAGAAACATTGAAAATAGGCAGGTCCTGGATGTGACCACTCTGGCCTGTACTGGATAAATGTGAGATGCAGCAGTCTTGGTCCACAGCATCTGTAACACCACCAGACATATACTCACTGCAGGGGACTATAACACTGCTGGATACCCACCCCATGTACAGTGGATTATAACACTGCTGAATACCCACCCCCTGTACAGTGGATTATAACACTGCTGGATACCCACCCCCTGTACAGTGGATTATAACACTGCTGGATACCCACCTTCCTGTATAGTGGATTATAACTGCTGGATACCCACCCCCCTGTACAGTGGATTATAACACTGCTGGATACCCACCCCCTGTACAGTGGATTATAACACTGCTGGATACCCACCCCCCTGTACAGTGGATTATAACACTGCTGGATACCTACCCCCATGTACAGTGGTCCCTCGGTTTTCGTGCATCTCCACACTCGATCATTTATGTAAGTGTATTTTCGTAAGTGCTGTTGCAAGTGTATTTTTGGGGGTCTGAAATAAACTAAAATACGTGACATTATTTCTTAAGGAAGTAAATTCGTTCGGTAATGGCACTTGAGCAGCATTCTGGAACGAATTTTCGGCGAAAACCGAGGGACCACTGTACAGTGGATTATAACACTGCTGGATACCCACCCCCTGTACAGTGGATTTAACACTGCTAGATACCCCCCCCTGTACAGTGGATAATAACACTGCTGGATACCAACCCCATGTACAATGGATTATAACACTACTTGATACCCACCCCCTTTACAATGCACGCAGCTTTTTTTTCTGGACAAATGTTTTGTCCATTTTATTTGAATTGTGTTGTATAGTGGTCTATCATACTTAGGTTGTACTTATATTTAATATTGTATGTAATGGACTTAACCGATGTAATGTCCAGTTAATATTTTTGGTGTAGAAGTTTTACAGATGATTCTCATTATACTTTTTCTTTTGCAGTTGCTGTTTAGACTGGCAGTACAGCAATAAATAATGGCAGACACACTGGATACAACTAGTGTGAAAACCAAGTTTCTTGAAGCATCCTTGATTGTCAATGCCAATTTTCATAAAGAAATTCTTTAATAGTATTGTTAAGAGTGTGTTCTACATGGACAGTTTCAGCTTGCGTTTCAAGAAGGATCCTTCTGTTCACTTGCCAGAAATACCAAGTGTTCAGTTGTGTTATGAAGCTCAACTCATCGTCCTGAATACTGCATGAATACTATTAACCTGTACATGTAAGTTAACACTACTGATTTAAGTTATTGATGAACAGGGTTATTGCCCATTGTAATCATTTGTTCACGAGATGTGCATCACCTTCTATAGCTTAAACTAATACCAAGATGATCAGCCTCACATGAAAGATAATATGAATGTAATTATTATTTTTTAATTTCTATGAAAACTTTATAATACAATTTATTTTGTATATATATAAATTTTAAGTAATTGATTGTAATTAGTAGAGTAATGTGTTTTACACTGTATCCCAGAATTAATACATAACTGTTTATGGAAATCTTAATTATTGTTTGCCCATTTCAAGTAATTATTTCTCTGTTCTTTCCTTCTGTTGCACAGTGAGGCATATTCTTACTCTATCATAATATTTTCAGATATATCTGTGAGTTAATCTTATTTTCATTGCTTGAAATATTTTTTATAGTTACCATCTTTATTCTGTCATGTATTGCTGACATTTTTCAGAGTGCTGACTTAGGCTGTTTAATGTATCAGTAATCATGATGAAAATATTTGGAGTTCTAGAAGCAGTTTTCTGATAAAATCCTTATTGATTATGTCTATTTTATTTATATTGTTATCGAAGGTGAGTGCCTTATTAATACAGGCTTAAAATTTATGGTCAAATAATATTTGGTTTCAGTGTAATATTACGTTAGACAAGCGGTGTCAGCAGCATCACTTCTCTACCGCCCAAGTCAACACGTTTTGAGGTTTCAGGAAACTTCTTGCCAACTGTTTTAAGGTTTTTACAAAATCGGTTAAATTGAGGAGACAACAGTTCACATATTAGACATTACTTTATTGTTTTTGAGTTGTAAGATAATAAAATACCTCTTTCTTTCAGTAGAGAGAAATGTAAGTTTTGTATCTTCAAAGATTGTACATTTTAATTTGCATTAGTAGACATTTCATGTCACAGAAACATATTTTCAGTTGTCATTGTTTAAAAGACTATTCTTTAGGTAGTCTTCAGTAATAGAATGTTTTAAATGACAGGTTATATAGATGTCTCAAAAATATTCAGTGCTGTATCTATGCAATCACTGTTTGAGCAAGTGAGTGTTTCAGTAAGAGAAAAATACAGAACTAAATTAAGCTACTGTATATAGAGAAATTTTTGTTATAATATTTTTTATTATTTCAAAAGATGGTTTGTATGTGATGTTTATTGTTCTTAGCGTTTTAAAAATTTTCAAGTTAAGCAAATATGATGGATGATTCTGAAAAGCCCTACCAGTGTCCTATTTGCTTAAAAGATTTTGCATTTAGCTCTCGTTTCAAAGCACATCAGAGGGTTCATACAGGAGAGAAACCATTTGAGTGTCCAGTGTGTGAGAAAGGCTTTAAACAAAATGGCCACCTGATGGCACACATGAGACTTCATACAGGGGAGAAACCATATCAGTGTTCGGTGTGTCAAAAATACTTCAAACAAAGTGGTCACCTGAAGACACACATGAAGCTTCATCCAGAGGTAATAACGTACCAGTGTTCAATATGTCTAAAAGACTTTAGTGATAATTCAGCTCTAGCAGATCATGAGAAAATTCATGTAGAAGAAAAACCATATTATTGTTCAGTGTGTCAAAAAAACTTTAAAAAAAGAGGTTATTTGATGATACATATGAAAATTCATAATGAGGAGAAACCTCATCAGTGTTCAGTGTGTGCAAAAACATTTTCAGCAAAGCATAATCTAATAAAACACATGAGAATTCATACTGGGGAAAAACCATTTAAATGCCCTGTTTGTCTAAAAGATTTTGCATCTACCTTTACCCTGACGATACACGAGAGAATTCATACGGGAGAAAAGCCATATCAGTGTTCAGAGTGTCTGAAAGTCTTTAAAGATAATGCTACTCTAACAAACCATAAGAGAATTCATACAGGTGAAAAGCCTTATCAGTGCTCAGTATGTCATAAAGAGTTTAAACAAAAAGGTCACCTGATGACTCACTTCAGAGTTCATACTGGGGAGAGACCATATCAATGCTCATACTGTCCAAAAGGTTTTATTTCAAACTCTGCTTTGGTAAAACATATGAGACATCATACAGGAGAGAAACCTTATCAGTGTTCAGAGTGTTTGAAATCTTTTTCACACAACAGCACTCTAATTCAACACATGGCACGTCATACAGAGCTTAAACCATTTAGGTGTTCTGAGTGTCTAAATGATTTTTCAACAAAAGCAGATTTAAGAAAACATATGAATGTTCATACAGGAGAGATATACAGTTGCCCAGTGTGCTCAAAAACCTTTAAACAAAAATGTGGTTTAAAAAACCACATGAAAAGTCATAGCAGAGAACAACCATATCAATGTTCAAAGTGTCTTCAAGGATTTATGCATAAAACTAATCTAGTAAACCATATGAGTATTCATATACAAGAGAGAATCAGTGGCAATGTTCAGTCTCTAAAAGACTTCAGAAAAATCTCTTCTGGTAAAACATACGAAGACTCTGGCTCTAGCAAGGAAGCAAGTGTAACTGATGATCTTTAGAGGCGATGTTTACATCGTACATAAGAGTACTGGAAAAGGGAACACAAGAACCAGTGATAAAAGTTTAACTCCCACTTGCTGAGCTCAGCAGATCACAATAAGAGTAGTTAATGAGTGTTTTTATGTATGTGTACATTAGGGTGGTGCAAAAAAAAAATAAAAGTTGGAACTATAAATTAGATATATGTTGCCCTGATAACTTTACCCTGCACATCTTCAGGTGAATTTTCAGTTCACTAACTTAATATTTAGGGGTTCTGCAAAAATTCAACTTATCAGTCAAAAAAAAAAAAAATTAAGAACATGACTATAGTGTCTTAATTTATTATAGAAATACGGTTTTTGTCCTTTCTGTGCAGAACCAGGATTTTCACAAGGAATTGCTTCCGAGTCTCACCCTTGATGATGCACGAGTTGAATTGTCAGATCTGAGCAATACTCTTCAGCACTGTCATTCAAAACCTTCAGCGAAGAAACAAGCATGAAACTGTAGGTCTCGCCTTCTAAGAAAAAAATGGCCTGGTGAGGAAGGACCCAGGTTCTTGATGTCTGTTCAGAAGAATTTAGTTGAAGCTGTTCAGGTACTGGCTGTTATGAAGCTTCCTCAGTCTCTTGCGGTCTCTTGAGATTCTTTACCACTGCAGCCTTCCATTCTTCAAACCATTCATCAAACAATGAGAGACCAACCATAGTTCCTTTGTATAAAAGGAAGGGGGACAAAAG
>WNWK01019034.1:37500-38669 GCA_009830355.1 Cherax destructor | reverse complement strand
TCGAACACGTATTACATGTTCCAGAATTGTTTCTCTTTACTTAGGGCATAGATTATAAGACATTCTGAAAGGGTGTTGCACATGGGTTATTATCAAGGTTTTTGATATTTCCTCGACCACTTTTGGCCACATCCACCTCAAAGCCACTAAACTCGGGGTAAACATCACTTTCCACTTAAAATGGGAGAGTTAATACTCCATGAAATCAGTGAATCCCAGGTGTTTGCCGCGCTCTTTGCATTAGCTGGCGCTCATTTGAACTGGTGCTCCCACAAGGTGCTAAGTGGTCCCAGATTTTTTTAATACAGCGCACACCGAGCGTTAAGACCCATTCTATGCTGACCAGGCATCTCAGGAAAATCGTGCCAAATTTGGAGGCAGGAAAAATAAAACGTAAATATACATTTGGGGCAGTAGCAGTACAGTGGTCCCTTGGTTTTCGCCGAAAATTCGTTCCAGAATGCTGCTCAAGTGCCATTACCGAATGAATTTACTTCCTTAAGAAATAATGTCACGTAGGTTAGTCTATTTCAGACCCCCAAAAATATACTTGCAACAGCACTTACGAAAATACACTTACATAAATGTTCGAGTTTGGAGATGCACGAAAACCGAGGGACCACTGTACTAACGTATACAGTGGACCCTCGGAAATCGAACACCTCAGCAATCGAACAAATCGGAAATAGAACATTTTTTTAGAACAAATTTTATTTCGGTAATCGAACACTTTCCGCCAATCGAACAAGTGCGTACCAGACCTGTCTGCCAAGGTGTCGTGAGTCAGTCTAGCTTTGTTTATCCTCCAGTGAACATTACCCTGCTTGCTCTTCCAAACATTTCACAATTAATTAATTGTGTTTGGAGCTTGTTCATTTGTTGAGGCAGTGGTGGTGGGAGGCAGCGGTGGTGAGAGGCAGTAGTGGTGAGAGGCAGTGGTGATGAGAGGCAGTAGTGGTGAGAGGCAGTGGTGGTGAGAGGCAGTGGTGGTGAGAGGCAGTGGTGATGAGAGGCAGTGATGGTAAGAGGCAGTCTTAATGTAGAGTGAGAGGTGAGTAAGCAAGATTAAATGAAAAAACGAGAGAGAATGAGGCTGTAGAAGGTTCGGGAGTTTTGTAAGCAAACCAGTTGTTGTTGTTGCTGTTACCAGCCTGAACAGGAATGAATTC
>WNWK01019034.1:0-32500 GCA_009830355.1 Cherax destructor | reverse complement strand
ACACACACACACACACATACACACACACACACACATACACACACACACACATACACACACACACACACACACACACACACACACACACACACACACACATACACACACACACATACACACACACACACACATACACACACACACACATACACACACATACACACACACACACACACACACACACACACACACACACACACACACACACACAGAGCTAGCTTCAAGTGCTAAGGGAAGTTGATGGAAAGTGTCCAGTCATTATATATGTGTATATATATATTATAGAACAATAGTAATAAAAAAAAATTTGCATTGTTGGTTTGTGTAAACAAGTTCTGTAAACAATGTAATGATAATAATGTTTGTGCAGTTATTGTATTGCATACAATGAGTGTATATATGTACACGGCACCTTACTTTGGTCTCACAGGCTATATAAGTTACTTGGAAAAAAAAATATTGGAAAATACAAGAAACCTTCGAATGGGAGTAAATATAAGTGTACCGGTGAGCGGCATGCGCCGCTGTTGCCATACGCGGCTCATTTTCTGCCAACTTTACACCTCCATAGCTCAGTAAGTATTGATTGCAAAAAAAAATTTTTAGAATAAAAACAATCAGAAAAATAATCTCAACATTTTGATAAGAATTTTTTTTTTTTTTTTGAATATTTTGCGACAACAGGAGAGCACTCAGGATTGGGGGTTGTGACAGTCAAAAGGTTAAGGGTTAATATAGACAAATGCAAAGTTCAAAACATTGGACATGAAAATAACCATGCCAAATATTAACTAAATACAGTGGACCCTCGGTTAACGAATACCCCGGAAATTGTACAATTATGTAAGTATAATACTGTAAGTGCATGTGGAAGTGTATTTTTGGGAATCTGAAATAGACTAACCTACGTGACATTATTTCTTAAGGAAGTAAATTCGTTCGGTAATGGCACTTGAGCAGGCTTCTGGGATGAAGTTTTTTCGTTAACCGAGGGTCCACTGTACAGTGGTCCCTCGACTAACGATCTTAATCCGTTCCAGGAGCTAGACCTCAACAAGAAAAATTCATAACTCGAAACCTTATTTTTGTATAAGAAATAATGTAAATACAATTAATCCGTTCCAGACATCCAAAAATATTCACAAAAAAATTAATTGTGTAAAGATTAACTATACTTTTACATTCACAAAACAATTATAAATATATATAAAGTAGTGTAATAAATTTATAATTAAACATTTAAAATAACATTTACTTACCTTTATTGAAGAGAGTTGCTGGCATCTGGAAGATAGGGAGGACAGGGGGAGGTGTTAGTGTTTGGAAGAGGAATCCCCACTCCCTGCATGCCTGCTACACTCCCTGCATGCCTGCTACACTCCCTGCATGCCTGCTACACTCCCTGCATGCCTGCTACACTCCCTGCATGCCTGCTACACTCCTGCATGCCTGCTACACTCCCTGCATGCCTGCTACACTCCCTGCATGCCTGCTACACTCCCTGCATGCCTGCTACACTCCCTGCATGCCTGCTACACTCCCTGCATGCCTGCTACACTCCCTGCATGCCTGCTACACTCCCTGCATGAATGCTACACTCCCTGCATGCCTGCTACACTCCCTGCATGCCTGCTACACTCCCTGCATGCCTGCTACACTCCCTGCATGCCTGCTACACTCCCTGCATGCCTGCTACACTCCCTGCATGCCTGCTACACTCCCTGCATGCCTGCTACACTCCCTGCATGAATGCTACACTCCCTGCATGCCTGCTACACTCCCTGCATGCCTGCTACACTCCCTGCATGCCTGCTACACTCCCTGCATGCCTGCTACACTCCCTGCATGCCTGCTACACTCCCTGCATGCCTGCTACACTCCCTGCATGCCTGCTACACTCCCTGCATGAATGCTACACTCCCTGCATGCCTGCTACACTCCCTGCATGAATGCTACACTCCCTGCATGCCTACTACACTCCCTGCATGAATGCTACACTCCCTGCATGCCTGCTACACTCCCTGCATGAATGCTACACTCCCTGCATGCCTGCTACACTCCCTGCATGAATGCTACACTCCTTGCATGAATGCTACCACTGGGGTGCCACTAGGAAGCTTCTTTGGACCCATGGTGACTTATTTCACAGTGACAATCACTAAACCACTAATAAACACAACAAATTTATTGTGAATGTTTGAAAGAGCGCGCTGGGTATTGTTCACTCAAGTGTAAACAACGCTAGACTGGCATCCTGCGCGGCGAGGAGCGCAAGTGCAGGCATTCGGACAGGTCTGGTACGTACCGCTACACGAGTAAAAACCGCTACACTAGAAAAATATTGACCGTAAAAAGCAACCTTTACACGAAAAATTTGTTATTCGGACAGACCGTTACTCGGGGTTCTACTGTAATGTAGATCTTAATATTACTGATTGCTAAAAGGATTTGGGAGTTCTGGTTAGCAGTAATCTAAAACCAAGACAACAGTGCATAATTGTTCACAATAAAGCTAACAGAATCCTTGGCTTCATAAGCATAAATAATAGGAGTCCTCAGGTTGTTCTTCAACTCTATATATCCGTGGTTTTGGTCACTGTATTACAGAATGGATAGTAAATGCTCTGGAAAATGTACAAAGGAGGATGACAAAGTTGATCCCATGTATCAGAAATCTTCCCTATGAGGATAGACTGAGGGCCCTGAATCTGCACTCTCTAGAAAGGCGTAGAATTAGGGATGATATGATTGAGGTGTATAAATGGAAAACAGTAATAAATAAAGAGGATGTAAATAGTGTGCTAAAAATATCTAGCCTAGACAGGACTTGCAGCAATGGCTTTAAGTTTGAAAAATTCAGATTCAGGAAGGATATAGGAAAGCGCTGGTTTGGTAATAGAGTTGTGGATGAGTGGAACAAACTCCCGAGTACAGTTATAGAAGCTAAAAAGTTGTGTAGTTTTAAAAATAGGTTGGATAAATACATGAGTGGGTACGGGTGGGTGTGAGTTGGACCTGACTAGCTTGTGCTACTAGGTCAGATGCTGTGCTCCTTCCTTAAGTGAATGTGACCTGACCTGACTAGGGTAGGGCATTGGCTTAAGGCAGTAGGAGACTTGGACCTGCCTCGCGTGGGATAGTAGGCCTGCTGCAGTGTTCTTTCTTTCTTATGTTATTACTAAGCCATTGTTGGTCCTCTTTAAGTCACTTGTTCTCTCAAGGTTGGACTAGTACATTACATTAACAGTCACTTTTAAGGTAAGTGAAATTACAGATCTCAAGACTGTACAGAGAACCTTCACTGCATGAATAAGTTCTGTCAAACACTTCAGTTATTGGGAATGATGAAGTCCATTCAACTACTCTTCGTGGAAAGTATGATAAATATGTATCATAAATTATATCTGGAATATTCTGGAAGGTCGCTCGGCCACGCACTGGCTGTAAAAAAAACTCGGTCTCTCTCTCGCAAGAACAGGGCACAGAACACAAAATAAAATATATATACATAAACATATGGACATGGAAAAAAAAAAACTTCCTCCAGAGAGGGAAGAAAAAAAGGTGTGCTTCGTGGTCTAAGGCAGTGAGCGTCAAGGAGCATCACTGCACGCCTTCCTGCGTCTGGACAGATACTGCAACACAGAGAGACATCGCTGCGGCTGAGCTGTGACGTAACAGGGTACAGTCTCCTCTGGGTCGGTGAAGCAGTCATCGTAGTAGTCGCTGCAGGATTCACTCAACCTGAGGCACAATCTGCTGCTGGTGCCCTTGAGTGAGGCGTTGTCAGTAGTTGCAGCAGGGCAGGACTACTTCTGGCAAACGACTCAGGAGGACATGTCTCGACTTCTACTGTCGCTGCTGGCGAGTGTGGCGGGAGTCGTGGCAGAGACGATTTGACGAAACATCTGGAGGTCGTAACAGCATACACCTTACTGCAGTGAGTGGGCTAGCAGTCAAAGTAACATCAATTTTGTGCAGGCTGCTCACTGAAGCTGTGACACGAGGCTGACAGTCGCCTGCCGACAGGCTTAACTGTGGTTTGACGAGTGTCATTCTCTCGACAGTTTAAGTTACAGCAGAGGCTGGTCTAAGCGTCCCCAGACTGGTCGTCTACAATAACTGCAGTCTGACGGTCAGAAGGTGAAGTGGAACGGGTGTCGATGGGAGAATCATTGCGAGTACGATTCAGCAGAGGCATCTACAAGCAGCGAACAATAAAGAGCTTTCTGTACAAGGGGCTCGGACGCTCGTAACTGATGCCTGGATTGACAAATGTCAGCTGTCAAGCGCGCGTGGCGCGGGGTCACACCGGGTGACAAAGTAACTCACAGGTGCTACATAGGACACACGAGAAACTGCACACATACTGCACATGCGGTACAACATGGCTTACTAGCAAATGATGCTTTTCTGTGCAAAAATCGACACTAAGCAGTACACAAACATGTGAGAACACTGACTGAGAGGAATTAATGAACACTCGACATAAATCTTCTCTCAAACTTCTTGACAATAATGCAACAATTTGCTAACTGAGAAACTACAACACTCGGGACATCATGTGGTGATGTCAGGCGTGACGTTGTAAGGTGATGTCATAGGGTGACATCTCGAGTGATGTCAGCAGACGTCGTGAGGTGACGTTCTTGAGTGACGTCGTGACAGATGTCATGGGGGGACATCGCGAGTGACGTCAGCCAGACGTCCAGAGTGACGTCAGTGGAGTCAGGCAGCATCGTGGTAACGTCATTGGTTGATGCAGGCGGCAGACCATAGCGTGGCTTGGGATCTGGCTTAACCCACATAGCTTGGTCACACCCCACGTGGCTTACTGCACGTGGCTTCGAGTGACCACCGTGGCTTGGGACGCTCGGATACACAGCTCTGGCAAGAATTCACAAGGAAATTCACGGGAAACACGGCAGAGAGGGAGTGGGCAATGGTGAGTGGAGTGTGTGTTATGGTAGAGCGTGGGTAAAAGGCATGGAGCCCGGCTGCTCCTACCTACCCACAAACTCGGGGAGAAACACTCACACTGAACACAGAAATCACCACAAACTTGCCTCTAACTTGCTGAAATAGCCGTACTGAGCTGAACAACAACAGCAGAACATGCTGGTAAGGCTGAGCACATGACTGAGAAACAGCGTGGGAAGCTGTGGCATGAAGTCACAGGGACTACACTTATATTTCTCAGAGAAATTCGACAAATTTTGGCCTGGATCCTGCTTGTACCTGTGTCTGGATGCTGAGATTTTCAGACACGACATCAGGATAACTCGTTGAGAGACGGATGCTTCTTGTGTAGAGTGATGAAGTGAAGGCAACTTCATTCCTCTTCCTTCCCTCCTCCAATGTTTTCAAATGTTTGTTTGTGTCATTCTGCAGAGCGGGGGTAGCAATGAAAAGGCTCCGGAGGCTTCTTACTTTATTAGTAATAAAGTGTGGGTACACAGGCAGTGTGTTTTGTGCCCATGGCCCGGGGGGCCATGTGCCTGCAAGAGAGAGGGGGAGAAAGCCTGTTACTCTTGTGAAGGCCTCTGCGTGAGTGAGAAAGGAACATGGTGGGGCTGACAGAAGTGAGTATAGGCCTATAGGTGGCAGCACTAGCATGGCGCGAAACATGAACTCAGCTGGCAGACAGCAGAGGCTGTCTATGCAGACAGTACAGGCTATCTACATCTACACTCTTCAAGAAAGTAAGAGGCTCAGCAGAGAGTGTGAAATAGCTCCAGTAAAAATCATGGTTATCATATACACTAAGAGTTAACTCAATAAATGTAAAGGGACCAGCACTTTACAACACCTTCCCTTCATACATAAGAGGAATTACCAGCACACCCCCGGCTGTCTTCAAGAACAGGAAACTAGATCAGTTCTTGCATACAGTTGCTGATGAGCTGGGCTGTTGTGCCTACACTGCACTAGGGATGTATCGGAAATCTGCATCCGCAGAACATCCTTACAATTTTTTTACATCTGCATCCGCATTTTTTCTAAGTGAGCCATCCTCAACAGTGTCCGCATCCACATTGCATCTGTGCCAAACAAAGAGGATGTGGTGGATATAACCTAAATTACAGAGCATGTTTATTTGCTAGCTTCAAATCTTATAACTTAATGACCTGTGCAGAGAGAGAGAGAGAGTGGCTGTGTGGTGTGCTGGCACTTATTTATAGAGATGTATCGGATATCCACATCCGCAGAAAATCCACACAATTTCTTACATCCGCATCTGCATTTTACTGTAAACAGATATCTTCATATGTATCCGCATCCACAAAATAAGTAAAGACATCCTCATACACATCCGCATCCATGGATATCTAAATTTTCACATCCGATACGTCCCTACACTGCACTGTGTCCGCATACCACCAAAAATTACACGTTTCACTGTTAACTTGTAGAAAATGTCTTCATGAATTTCTCTTGTCTCTTCCCTCCATTGTCTCCTTTTGGGATAAAAATTAATCATGAAAGATTTTGGGAGAATCTGACTTCATTCCCTATATAGCAGGCAGTATCCTGTAGTGATGTTTGAACCTGGGTACCCAGTAGTGATGTTTGAACCTGGGTATCCTGTAGTGATGTTTGAACCTGGGTACCCAGTAGTGATGTTTGAACCTGGGTATCCTGTAGGGATGTCCAAACCGTACCCAGTAGTGATGTTTGAACCTGGGTACTTAGAGAAACAGTGGTCATTAACAGTGTTCATAGTATACTGTGTTAGGTCTGTGGCCAGATAATAATAATAATAATAATAATAATAATAATAATAATAATTTGTTATTCTAGTTTAGGTTAGGTAAATGTTTCAACTAATTGTTAAAAAAATTTCAGGTTGTGTCATTTACGGATGTGTTCCTGCGGCACACTGGTGCACGCTTGGTGTTGATCATTGTGCCCATCAACACACTGCAGAACTGGTATGCCGAGTACAACGCCTGGCTTCCTGAGGATGGCACCATCCCCTCCACCACCCCTGACGGCTACGAGCTGTGGAGCCGCAAGTTCAAGGTGTTCCTGCTGAACGACTCCCTCAAGAACCTCAACCAGAGGGCCAAGGTGATCAACGATTGGTACGAGACAGGCGGAGTCCTCCTCATGGGCTACGAACTCTACCGTCAACTCTCCCTCAAAAAGCCTAAGAAACCCAAGAAGAAGAAGAAAGATGCAGATAACAAGGAAATTGTAGATATTGAGGAAGAAGATAAGAACAAAGAACTGTTAGAAGGTGAGAACTACCTTAACTTTTTTAACACTTGTACATTACTGACCATAAGTCAAGCTTCCATGGAGAAGTGGAAAAGAATCTTTCCTCCGTAAGCCATGTGTGTCGTAGTAGGCGACTTAAATGTCACAACCAATGGGCTAGTAACCCCTTCTCCTGTATAAACTACTAAAAAAGAGAAAAGGGAACAACTTTATAAAACTGGGATGTTTGAATGTACAGTGGACCCCCGAGTTTCGTAAAAACTTCACTCCTGAAGTCTGCTCAAGTGCCATTACCGAACGAATTTACTCCCTTAAGGAAAAATTTCACGTAGGTTAGTCTATTTCAGACCCCCAAAAATACACTTCCACAAGAACTTACAAAATTATACTTACATAATTGCACGATTTCCGGGGTATTCGTTAACCGAGGGTCCACTGTATGTGGATGTAGTGCAGATGATAACCTTACCTTACCTTTGATATACCTTTGAAGAGTTTCACTACTCTCGGAAATTGCCAATGTTATGAATGAAAAGAAGTTGGATGTTCTGGCTCTAAGTGAAACAAAGCTGAAGAGGGTAGGTGAGTTTCAGTGAGGAGAAATAAATGGGATTACGTCAGGAGTATCTGAGAGAGTTAGAGCTAGGAAGGGGTAGCAATAATTCTGAAGAATCAGTTATGGAAAGAGAAGAGGGAATATAAATGTATAAATTCAAGGATAACGTGGGTTAAAATAAGGGTCGGATGCAAAAAGTGGGTCATAATAAGTGTGTATGCACCTGGAGAAGAGAGGAGAGAGAGAGATTTTGAGCAAGTGTGTAGGAACTTTTGAATCAAGTGAGAGAGTAATTGTGGTAGGGAACCTAAATGCTAAAGTATGAGAAACTTTTAAAGAGGGTGTGGTAGGTAAGTTTAGGGTGCCAGGTGTAAATGATAATGGGGGCCCTTTGATTGAACTTTGTATAGAAAGGGCTTTGGTTATAGGTAATATATATTTTAAGAAAAAGAGGATAAATAAGTATACAAGATATGATGTAGGGCGAAATGAGAGTAGTTTGTTGGACTATGTATTGGTAGATAAAAGACTGTTGGGTAGACTTCAGGATGTACATGTTTATAGAGGGGCCACAGATATATCAGATCACTTTTTAGTTGTAGCTAATGTGAGAGTAAAAGGTAGATGGGATACTGTTACAAAATGACACGATATCTATTAGTAATAGACATCTCCAGTGAACACTAGAAAGGATAGCCCTTCTAGCATCCAGCCTGTTACTGGGCTTTTGCAACAAAGTCAGTATCCTAGTCCAGTTATCCGATATATTCAATAAGCTCCATGAGGATTACAACTAGTAGGGTACTAACCAAAACAAATATAATTAAAAGGTTTATTATCAATGTTAGTGTCTAGGGTTTCAAAGTAAATAAATGTACATATGATCAGGATGTTCATTAAGTAATGCATTAGGAGGTTAATTAGGAGGTTAGCTCCTACACTGCTCTCATATACCATAAGGCTGTGCTGAGGGCACATATATCCAAATGACTGAAGTATCATCAGGTACAAAGTCAGTAATTACAATAATACAGATATATGCAAATAAGAATGTGTGTGTATGAGTGAGCTCCAGGTAACTCTAAGACTCGACTCAACCAGTGTCCGACTGAACTTCTCATAAGCTAGCTTCTCTAACAAACTGACAGTCAGAACAGCTTGATTGTCCAGTAAAATGACCAATTCGCAGAACAGCAAAATAACAAGCAGCAGCAACACAGCGTCAGGAACAAGGAGATGGAAAATCGACCCTAACTGGGGACCATCAATAGATCCTCCAAAACAGTCACAAAACTCCCTTTCTACTGAAGCTAGGTTCAGCATAAACAATCCCAAACTGTGACGGTGCACAGATGCCTTATCGAATTAGGTCAGGAGCTGTAGCTAGAGAACTGAGTTATCTCAAGAGTGTCAATGTGACACACAACCCAGAAAAACGTCGGAAATCACTGTCTAGTCTATCCTCTGTGAACAGAGTTACACAGAGTCCTGAGAAGTATGTTTCGTCTCACCACCGAATACATACTCTACCCAAACAAAGTCTAAATGGTGAGAAAACAAGCAGAGATTGGAGAGAGGTGTTGTCTCATCGATGTCCAGCTGCGTAGTGCTCTCGAGGAAGGAGCAGCAGCCACCCACCTCAGGTGGAATCACGTGACTCCCTCCCAGCAACTAGACGCCAGCAGTATAACATGCCTAGTGTCATAATCGGTAGTTTGCCAACTCCAAGGCAGCTACTACAAACATGAGTACAATATATAATGTTACATCCTACTCAAATAAAAGCTAAGTCAAATATAAGTCCAATAATAGTATAAAGCACAATATTAACCCTTTCGGGGTTTTGGTCGTACTAGTACGTCTTACGCACTGGGGTTATTGACGTACTAGTACGCCTAAATTCTAGTGCCCTCAAATCAAGCAGAAACAGGCTGTTAGGCCTAGATGTGATAGAATAGGTCTGTGCGGTCAGTGTGCGCAGTATAAAAAAATTCCTGCACCACACAGTGCATAATGAGGAAAAAAAAACTAACCGTGTTTTTGGTTTAAAACAGCGACTTTGCAGTCTATTTTCGTATGGTATTTATTGTTGTATTCTCGTTTTCTTGTTCTCATTTGATAGAATGGAAGATATGTTACAGAAATAGAGATGATTTTGATTGGTTTGACAATAACACATACTTTGAAATTGAGCTCAAAGTAGCGAAAATGTTCGATTTTTGACGATGTTCAAGAGTAAACAAATCACACCATGCGTCCAATACACATCAACTGGCGAGTCTAATATTCATGCACAAGTGCTCTGATATTATTTATACCATTTTTACAATGATGCAGTTGTATACATAACAATAAATCTTCTATTTTTTTGTGAGAATAAAAATTCAAAATGGAAAGCAAAAGTAATGTAAGAGGGGCCTGGAGACGTAACTAATGAACAGAGAAGATGTTATTTTAGTGCCAGGAATGTCTGTCTTGTTTATTATGGATCCTATTTTGAAATTGGCATCGTTTGAAATTTGTGTGAAATTGGCCAAATTGCCATTTTCTGACCACTATTTTGGGTAGTTGAAATTAGTAAATAGGCGGTTTCTTGTACTCAGTCGATAGAAGAAATGGAGTTCTAGCGAAATAGCTATAATTTTAGTAGACTGAAACATTGGAATGTGCCGAAAATAGGGCTCAAAGTGGGCGAAATCGTGGATGCGTACGTGTCATTGCTACTGCTAACTTCGCAAAAGCATAATTCCATTAGTTTTCGATCAAATTTCATAATTTTTGTGGCGTTATGATCGGAAAAAGATTCTCTATCATTCCATAAGAATTTTTTTTTTTTTTTTAAATTCGTGGACCCTGAGAACGAGTTTCAGAGACCCCCCTTGGACCCCCAAAGGGTTAACGATTTAGCTATTATCGAGAATATCAGCAATATAAAATTATAGAAAATGGAAAATACATCAATCACATATAAATAGATATATACATTGGGGCCCAATTCTGGGGTCGCAACAGATACAAGGAAAATGGAAGCAGCAAGTAAGAGAGAGATGAAGGTTTATAAAATAAAGGAGGAGGCAGTTAGGGTAAGATATAAAGAACTATTGGATGATAGATGGGCTAGTGAGAGTATAGGTAATGGGGTCGAAGATGTATGGGGTAGGTTTAAGAATAGTATAGTGTTAGAGTGTTCAGCAGAAGTTTGTGGTTACAGGAAAGTGGGTGCTGGAGGGAAGAAGAGTGATTGGTGGAATGATAACATAAAGAGTAGTAAGAGAGAAAAAGTAGTTACAAAGTAGAAGTGATGCAAGGAGGGAGGAGTATATGGAGAGAGAAAGAGAGTGGTGAAGGAATGTAAAAAGAGAACAAATGAGAGAGTGGGTGAGATGCTATCAACAAAGTTTGTTGAAAATAAGAAAAAGTTTTGGAGTGAGATTAATAAGTTGAGAAAGCCTAGGGAACAAATGGATTTGATAGTTAAAAATGGGAGAGGAGAGTTATTAAACTGTTAACCCTTTAACTGTCCAAACGTAGTTCTACATTCTTACCGCTAGCGCTCCAAACGTAGATCTATGTTTTATTTTTCCTTCCTCCAAAATTGGCACGATTGGCCTGAGATGCCTGGTCAGTATAGAATGGGTCTTACTCAGTGTGTGCAGTATTAAAAAAATCTGGGACCACTTAGTACCTTGTGAGAGCACCAGTTCAATTGAGTGCCAGGTAGAGCAAACATGGCGGCAAACATCTGGGATTCACTGATGTCATGTCGTAGTAACACTCCCCTTTTAAGAGGAAAGTGATGTTGACCCCTCCACTAACACTACTCACATACATAATATTTCATTCATTCTAATGTATATATCATGTTTGCATGTTATTAATATTGGTTATTATGTCATATTAGATGAATTGTGATAGATAAATAAGCTGTAGAGTTGATATTAGGGAAATTATTTAAGTACTTTGTGGTGCCTGGAATTTCACTGGAACGGATTAATTCCATTTAAATTAATTTAAATGAGAAAAATTGACTCTGCAAACGAGCAAATCCAGTTGCGAGCAAGGTCATGAAATGGATTAAACTCGTTAGTGGAGGTTCCACTGTATAGGAAAGAGTAAGGTGATGAGGATAACAAAATAATTAGGTAACGGAAGATTGGATATCAGATTGGAGGGAGAGAGTATGGAGGAGGTGAATGTGCTCAGATATTTGGGAGTGGATGTGTCAGCAGATGGGTCTATGAAGGATGAGGTGAATCATAGAATTGACGAGGGAAAAAAAGGTGAGTGGTGTACTGAGGAGTTTGTGGAGACAAAGAACTTTATCCATGAAAGCAAAGAGGGGAATGTATGAGAGTATAGTTATACCAACGCTCTTGTATGGGTGTGAGGCATGGGTTGTGAATGTTGCAACAAGGAGAAGGCTGGAGGCAGGGGAGATGTCATGTCTGAAGGCAATGTGTGGTGTGACTATAATGCAGAGAATCCATAGTTTGGAGATTAGGAGGAGGTGTGGGATTACCAAAACTATTATCCAGAGGGCTGAGGAGGGGTTATTGAGATGGTTTGGACATGTAGAGGGGATGGAACAAAATAGAATGATTTCAAGAGTGTATAAATCTGTAGTGGAGGGAAGGCGGGGTAGGGGTCGGCCTAGGAAAGGTTGGAGGGAAGGGGTAAAGGAGGTTTTGTGTGCCAGGGGCTTGGACTTCTTGCAAGTGTGCATGAGCATGTTAGATAGGAGTGAATGGAGACAAATGGTTTTTAGGACTTCACATGCTGTTGGAGTGTGAGCAAGGTAACATTTATGAAGGGATTCAGGGAAACTGGCAGTCCGGACTTGATTCCTGGAGATGGGAAGTACAGTGCCGGCACCAGGCAAGCACCAGATGAGCCGGGCTCAGAGAGTAAAGAAACTCTCGAAACTCTTCAAAGGTATATCAAAGGTATTATAACTGTAGTGTAAGCATGCCTCTGGGAAGACAGTGATGGAGTAAATGATGAAAGTTTTTCTTTTTCAGGCCACCCTGCCTTGATTGGAAACGAGTGATGTGTTAACCCTTTCAGGGTCCAAGGGGGGTCTCCGAATCTCGTTCTCAGGGTCCATGAATTTCAAAAAAAAAAAAAAAAATTTCTTATGAAATGATAGTTTTTTTTTCTAAATCTAATAGGCTAAAAAATACATTTTTGCGATCAATACTCACTGAGATATAGAGAATTGAAGTTGACGAAAATGGAACCGGTGTCGGCAACATCGCCGACTGCCGGTCACCCGGTAATATTTTTTTTCTTTCTTGGACTTGTTTTCTGATCGAATGTTTTTTTTTTTGGTTGCAAATAACTTTTATGGCCTGTGAGACCAATATAAGTGCTGTTTATCAAATATTCACTCACTATTTATTACACAATATTCACATGAAGTTTCTTTCACTAATTTGTTTACACAATGTATTTACAAATTTTTACAATAACAAATATTAGTTATTTATATTGTTCAATCATATATATACATACATAGAGTCACTGGACATGTTTCTAGAAGTTCTGCAGCCTGTGGAAGTCTCTGAAACATGGTTCCATGCACAGTGGTGTTTCACATTCCACACACGCGTCCAAGACGAATAGCGTATTCCGAGCGGATCATCGTAAACTGAGCCAATATTTTTATGGAAAAATGTATCGCTAACCGAATTTAGCGTAATCCAACGCCATCGTAATCCGGGAGTCTACTGTATTTGTGTATTTCAAAGGTGCTTTGATGTAACCTCAGACACTCAATTGACCCTAAGAGAGTTCTGGAAAGATAACTTCAGTATCCTCCATTGCATAAACCTGGTAGGTAAGGCTTGGGAGGGAGTGACTTCCAGGACTTTGAACTCTGCTTGGAGAAAATTGTGGCCAGAATGTGTCCAAGAGAGGCATTTTGAAGGGTTTGGGGCTGACCCTGAGGAGCTTATGGCAGTTGTGGAAAGTATTGTGGCATTGGGGAATTCCATGGGGTTGGATGTGAGTGGCAAGGATGTGGAAGAGTTGGTGGAGGACCACAATGAAGAGCTAACCTCTGAAAAGCTGCAAGACCTTCATCTGCAACAGCAAAAGACCACAGCTCAGGAAATTGCTTCAGAGGAGGAGGAAGAGAGATGGAAGGAGGTGCCTTCTTCAAAGATTAAATTTGTGCAAAGTGGGGTGAGGTGCAAACATTTATGGATGAACATCACCCTGACAAAGCTGTTACAGGCCGTGTTGGCAACATGTACAATGACAGTGTCGTGTCCCATTTTAGAGAAATTTTAAAGAGACGCCAGAAACAGAGCTGTCTGGAACAGTTTTTTGAGTGACAGGGGTCCAGTGACTGTCAAGCTGGTCCTAGTGGCATTATAAAACAAAGAAGGGAAGTAACCCTGGAAAAGGATTTGGTACCTGAAGTCTTTATGGAAGGGGATTTCCCTTCCAAACAATAGTAAATCCTCCATCCTCTCCCCTCCTCCCGTCTGCCATACATCAACAAGTCTTCAATAAAGGTAAGTGTCATGTTATTATTGTTTTATTCTTCATGTCTCATTGTTTTCTGAGTAGGTAAATATATATTTCATATAAAAAACTTATTTTTTTTAATACTTTTTGGGTGTCTGAAATGGATTAATTGAATTTACATTTTTTCTTATGGGGAAAATGAATTCGGATATCGTCAAATTTGGCTTTAGTCACACACTCTGGAACGGATTAATTACGATAACCGGGGGTCCACTATAATTATTATAATAATAATAATTATTATAATTATTATTATTATTAATTTAGGGAACTGGAGCACAGATCCAATTCCCTAGATCAAGAGCAAGAGCCCCTCACCAGCGTTAAGGAACCTCCCTTGAGACCCGCTTGCATCTCAAAATTTTGCTTGCATCTGGAAGCAAAAAATCAACCGAACTACTGCTCGTATCTCGAAAAACTCACACGTCGGGGCACTCATAAGTAGAGGTTCCATTGTATATTGAACAACCTTGGTGACATCACACATTCTTGTCTAAGGCCTACTTTTACTGGAAAATAAAACCCCTGTGGTTTAGCGCTTCTTTTGATTATAATAATAATAATAATACTGGGAAATAATCTTCCTCTCTCCTACATACTCTAACCTTAGCCTCACTATCCTTGTAAAAACTCTTCACTGCTTTCAGTAACCTATCTCCTGTTTCATATACGTACAGTGATACCTCGGTATACGTCCGCTATGGAATACTTTTGCTTGGTATACGACCTTTGTTTGGAATACGACTCGCGTGCTAGAGCTTGTATGAGTGAAAATGAGTCACGACACCACGTGCTACCATTTTTTACCTCTCTCTCGAGACAAAGCCACCACTACCCAGTAGTGTCAGTTCGCTAGTGGAGGAGTTAGTGGAGGGGCACAGGGAAGAGCTGACCACTGAGGAGCTGCAGGAACTTGAGAAGGAAGAGCACGAGACTAAGGTGGATTCACTCTCTTCAGGCTCGAAAGAGGAGATAGAGGACACCCCTACTTCATTAATCAAGGAAATCTTTGCCAAATGGATGGATGTCAAAAACTTTGCAGAGTAGTACCACCCCAACAAAGCCCAAACAAGACGTAATAGCATTGTCTGGAATGACCAGACAATGTCACATTTCCGAAACATCCTGAGAAGGCAAAAGCAAAATTCTTTGGACAGATTTTTAGTAAAAGTCAAACCTGGTGAGCTTCAACCAGGTCCAAATAGGGAAAAGAGACAGAAAAGAGAAGGGGACTCTCCTTCCAAACAATAGAATTTCCTCCTCCCTTCTCAGCACTATCCTAGTAGGCACTCGACTCTTTTCAGCAAAGTAAAGTGAGGTTAAATTTGCATTTATTTCATCTAATTCTTTTATATTTATGTATGTATTTTAGTATTAAGCAGTGTTTAAATTATTTTATACAACCCCATCATTGTATAATAAGCCAACAACAATAGGATTTTTTTTTCATGGGAACAGATTAATTGTTTTCCCTATAGTATTTCTTATGAGAAAATTCGTTTGGTATACGTTCTGTTTGGTATAAGTCCAGGGTCCTGGAATGGATTAAGGACATATATCGAGGTACCACTGTATTTGCAACATTGCCCCCCTATCCACTCTATCATACGGCTTTTCCAAATCCATAAATGCCACAAAAACCTCTTTACCCTTATCTAAATATACTGTTCACCTATATGTTTCACTGTAAACACTTTGTCTACACACCCCCTACCTTTCCTAAAGGCTCCTTGTTCATCTGCTATCTTACTCTCCGTCTTACTCTTAATCAGTGCCAGCTCGTGTATAAGCACTGTGGAACTGCAGCACCCTTTATTTTCGCTCAATATTATCGAAAACATTCAATATAATGAGTTTTTTTTTCTTTAATTCTTTCTTTATACTTATACGTTATATAATCCTTAAGCTTAATGTCAGTAACCATCCCCTAGTACTATGTACATGAAAATATCACAAAAATCCTTGTATGAAACTGTGCGCTTCACAGTTCCAGCGACTCGGTGTTTGGCTGTTGAGCGCATGCGAGATAAGATGCTGCACGCTAGGTAGAGAGAGCACCGTCGCTGACGCAGTGCTGACCCTGTTGTGCAAGTGTAAGGTAGTGTTTCTTTTTGACTCAGCGACATGTGTTGTGCTTAAAAACCATGTACGTACCATATTCTTGAATGTGATAAAGTGTAGAATTAGATGATTATCATGCTTCCAGCTACAGTGGACCCTCAGTTTTCGTACAGCTCCCAACTCGAACAATTATGTAAGTGTATTTTTGTAAGTGCTTTTGTAAGTGTATTTTTGGGGGTCTGAAACAACTACGTAATCTAATTTACATTCGTCGTTATGGGAACAAATTTGTTCGGTAACGGCACTCAAACAGCATTCTGGAAAGAATTATCGACGAAAACCGAAGGTCCACTGTATTTTATTTAATTCATAGGTTTTTTTTCGGTTCTTTTATTTTACGGAGAAAATTATTAATCTTTTCGCACAAAGTAATAGAACAAGAATGGATTTCATTTTTAAATGAATGGATCAAGCTTGAACTGTAACAATTTAGGTAAGTAAAAAATATTTTTTTGTTTGGGATTTTATCAAGCTTTTGTATAAATTTTCTTTTTATATGCTTGTTTCGTTTTACACAATATTAAAACAATGGCTAAAAAATTTCTGAAGCAGCACCTCCACTAATTTTAGCTATGAGCTGCCACTGCTCTTAATTCTTTCAATAATAACTCTACTATACACTTTACCAGGCATACTCAACAGACTTCTTCCCCTATAATTTTTCCACTCTCTTTTGTCCCCTTTGCCTTTATACAAAGGAACTATGCATGCTCTCTGCCAATCCCTAGGTACCTCACCCTCTTCCCTACATTTATTAAATAAAAGCACCAACTAAAACTATATCCCTACCTGCTTTTAACATTTCTAACTTTATCCCATCAATCCTAGCTGCCTTACCCCCTTTCATTCTACCCACTGCCTCACGAACTTACCCCACCCTCACAACTGGCTCTTCCTCACTCCTACAAGATGTTATTCCTCCTTGCCCTATACACGAAATCACAGTTTCACTATCTTCATCAACATTTAACAATTCCTCAAAATATTCAATCTATCTTCCTGATACCTCTAACTCTCCATTTAACCCTTTCAGGGTTCAAGGCCCCTCTCCGAAACTCGTTCTCAGGGTCCATGAATTTAAAAAAAAAAAATATTTTTTCTTATGAAATGATAGAGAATCTTTTTCTGATCATAACGCCACAAAAATTATGAAATTTGATCGAAAACTAACGGAATTATGCTTTCACGAAGTTATCGGTATCGATGACATTTACGCATCGGTAATTTCGCCCACTTTGAGCCCTATTTTCGGCAAGTTCTAATGTTTCAGTCTACTAAAATTATAGCTATTTCGCTAGAAGTCCATTTCTTCTATCGATTGAGTATAAGAAACCGCCTATTTACCAATTTCAACTACCGAAAATAGTGGTCAGAAAATGGCAATTTGGCCAATTTCACACAAATTTCAAACGATGCCAATTTCAAAATAGGGTCCAGAATAAACAAGGCAGACATTCCTGGCACTAAAATAACATCTTCTCTTTTCATTAGTCACGTCTCCAGGCCCCTCTTACATTACTTTTGCTTTCCATTTTGAATTTTTATTCTCGCAAAAAATAGAAGATTTACAGTTATGTATACAACTGCATCATTGTAAAAATGGTATAAATAATATCAGCGCACTTGTGCAAGAATATTAGACTCGCCAGTTGATGTGTATTGGACGCATGGTGTGATTTGTTTACTCTTGAACATCGGCCAAAATTGAACATTTTTGCTACTTTGTGCTCAGTTTCAAGGTACGTGTCATCGTGAAACCAATCAAAATTATCTCTATTTCTGTAATATATCATCTATTCTATAAAATGAGACTAAGAAAACGAGAATACAAGCATAAATACCATACGAAAATAGACTGCAAAGTCGCTGTTTTAAACCAAAAACACGGTCAGAGTTTTTTTTCCCTCATTATGCACTGTGTGGTGCAGGAATTTTTTTATACTGCGCACACTGACCGCACAGACCCATTCTCTCACATCTAGGCCTAACAGCCTGTTTCTGCTTGATTTGAGGGCGCTAGAATTTAGGCGTACGAATACGACCATAACCCCAGGGCGTAAGCCGTACTAGTTCGACCACAACCCTGAAAGGGTTAATAACTCTCCTCTTCTATTTTTAACTGTCAAATTCATTTGTTCTCTAGGCTTCCTCAACTTATTAATCTCATTCCAAAACTTTTTCTTATTTTCAACAAAACTTGTTGATAACATCTCACCTCTCATTTGTTCTTTTTTTACATTGCTTCACCACTCTTTTAACCTCTCTTTTTCTCTCCATAAACTCCTCCCTCCTTGCATCACTTCTACTTTGTAAAAACCTCTCATATGCTAACTTTTTCTCCCTTACTATGGATATGAATGGAAAAAATAATAAGAACAAGAACTATTTAAGAAAAAATCAAAGAAAATTTAGATGAGTGTGTGTACATAAATGTGTACATGCTTGTGCAGTGTGACTAAAGTGTAAGTAAAAGTAACAAGACATACCTGTTATCGTGTGTGTTTATGAGACAGAAAAATGACACAGCAATCCTACCATCATGTAAAACAAATACAGTGGAACCCCGGTTTTTGTCCTTAATCCATTCCAGAAGGTCGGTCGAAATCCGAAATGGACAAAAACTGAAGTAATATTTCCCATAAGAAATAATGTAAATCCAATTAATCCATTCCAGACACCCAAAAATATTAACAAAAAATACATTTTATAGAGAATAACTATAGTTTTACATACAGAAAACAATGAGAAATAAATATAAAGTACTAATGAAATGGATAAATGAACATTAAAATCACTTTTACCTTTATTGAAGAGGCTTATTGGCATATGGAAGATGGCGAGGAGGGGAGAGGGAGGAGAGGCTATTGTTTGGAAGGGAAATCCCCTTCCATAAGGACTTCAGGTATCAAGTCCCTATCTGGGGTTACTTCCCTTCTTTGTCTTTTACTGGCGGTAGGACCAACTTGAGAGTCACTGGACCATGCAGACACGGCTTGCAACAGCTTTGTTCGGGTGATATTTCTCCACCAACTCTTCCACATCCTAGCTACACGATATTTAATGCGGCCAAGAATCATATTACCATCGACATAACATGTAGTGGAGGGAAGGCGGGGTAGGGGTCGGCCTAGGAAAGGTTGGAGGGAGGGGGTAAAGGAAGTTTTGTGTGCGAGGGGCTTGGACTTCCAGCAAGCATGTGTGAGCGTGTTTGATAGGAGTGAATGGAGGCATATGGTTTTTAATACTTGACGTGCTGTTGGAGTGTGAGCAAAGTAACATTTATGAAGGGATTCAGGGAAACCGGCAGGCCGGACTTGAGTTCTGGAGATGGGAAGTACAGTGCCGGCACTCTGAAGGAGGGGTGTAAATGTTGCAGTTTTATAACTGTAGTGTAAAGCACCCTTCTGGCAAGACAGTGATGGAGTGAATGATGATGAAAGTTTTTCTTTTTCGGGCCACCCTGCCTTGGTGGGAATCGGCCGATGTGTTAATAAAAAATAACATGTTCACTGAGTTTAATCGTTTCTGACAACTACCTTTAGATGCCATCATAAACAAAGGGAGACGTAATGAATAATTCATGCCAAGAATTGTAAACAAAAGCGTTGCGTATTAAGGGCGGTGAATGGGCCAATGCAGATTCATACATGTTTTCTCTGATGCTTTACCAGAGAAAACGTAATGTTTTCCTTCTGCCTGGCCAGCACACCTTCATAGCATATAAACATTACATATTTATATGCTATATAAGGTGTTTCTTATATAATTTTGAAGAAAATATAATAGATAGATTAATGAAAATGTCTATATTAACCCTTTCAGGGTCCAAGGGGGGTCTCCGAATCTCGTTCTCAGGGTCCATGAATTTAAAAAAAAAATATATTTTTTCTTATGAAATGATAGTTTTTTTTCTAAATCTAATAGGCTGAAAAATACATTTTTGCAATCAATACTCACCGAGATATAGAGAATTGAAATTGACGAAAATGGAACCGGTGTCGGCAACATTGCCGACTGCCGGTCACCCGGTAATATTTTTTTTTCTTTCTTGGAACTGTTTTCTGATCGAATGTTTTTTTTTTTTTCAAATAACTTTTATGGCCTGTGAGACCAATATAAGTGCTGTTTTTAAAATATTCACTCACTATTTATTACACAATATTCACATGAAGTTTCTTTTTACTAATTTGTTTACACAATGTATTTACAAATTTTTACAATAACAAATATTAGTTATTTATATTGTTCAATCATATACAGTGGTACCTTGGTTAACGATATTTTTTCATTCCAGAATGCTGTTCAAGTGCCATTACCAAACGAATTTATCCCCATAAGGAATAATGTAAAATAGACTAGTCCTTTTAGACCCCCAAAAATACATTTACAAAAGCATTTAAAAAAATAAACTTACATAAAAGGGCGAGTTTGGGGACCATCGTTAACCGAGGTATCACTGTATATACATACATAGAGTCACTGGACATGTTTCTAGAAGTTCTGCAGCCTGTGGAAGTCTCTGAAACATGGTTCCATGCACAGTGGTGTTTCACATTCCACACACATAAAGCGAGTGTCTTTGCGTTGTTGTGGGCGTTTTTTTGTATGTGCACAGACAAAACACCTCTTCTGAGCCTTTTTGTTGCAAGCAGTAGCAGGCAGTTTTGTTAGGAAGTGTTCACCACCAGGCCTCAGACGAGAGGGTAGGTGTTGATGACTTGGTGTTGAGCGGGTTTCTATTGCAGGTGTTGCTCCTTGGTAATTGAATATTATTTGTCTGATGACAGACAAACAAAATTTGCCATATGGTGGTTTGTTTGTGGTCTTCAACTTATAAATATTATAAGCATTGAGCATGGTAATGTCCAGAATGTGAAAAAAGAGTTTTATGTAACTCTTGCAAACACAATCAGCAAACCCAATTTGCATGTCACATTTGTCCACTAATCGCATATTGAGGGTGTAATCCATCACAGCTGCAGGTTTTAGAATGGGTTCATCGGTCTCTCTACTCACCCTGCCAGTGTCTGTCATTTCGTTAGGGTGAATAGATGACAACAGTGTGACATCTTGTTTTTCATGCCACCAAAATGCCATGATGTCATTGGCAGCAAACGCCTGCACCTGACCTCTACGAGTGCCTGCATTGAATTTAGGCATATGCTTACGATTTCCACGCACTGTTCCGCACATATCTGTCAAGTTCACTCGCAAAAAATCACTGAGGGAGGGGCTTGTGTACCAGTTATCAGTATATAATATATGCCCCTTACCAAGATATGGTTCCATCATTGTTCTAACCACATCACCAGAGATACCCAATAACCTCCTGGTATCTTGCAATGTATAACTTCCAGTGTACACAATAATATCCAATACACTACCACTGTAGCAATCACAAAGCACAAATAACTTTATACCAAAGCATTTCCTCTTGCTTGGTATATACTGCTTGAATGACAGTCTACCTTTGAACAGAATCAGTGACTCGTCAATAACAAGCTTCCTGAAGGGATAAAAATGTTTATTGAATTTCTCTTTCAGATACAGAAACACATTTCTAATCTTATATAACCTGTCGTTTCTGTCAGGGGTGGTTTTGTCTGAGAAGTGGAGCATCCTTAGCAGTAGCACAAATCGATTCACTGATATTATATCACTGAAACCTGGTGTTGCAATCAGGCGGTCTGTCAACCAGTATGATTTGACACTGTGCTTATACACATGTGGCATAAGCATTATTGTGGCAAAGAAAAGATACATCTCAGCCACAGTTGTCTCTTTCCACCTGTTGAGGCGTGATGTTGGTGAAAGTATTGTGTTTGCCATGGTGTACTCGTAGTATCTGTAGCTTTCCCTGACAATAATATCCATCAGAGGTTCATCAAAGAATAATTCAAAGCATTCCAGTTCAGTGGCATTGTTCCCAAGTGGACAAGATGGGCGTATTCCACATTGACTTTCATCAAACTGATGGGGACTGGGAATAAAATTGTCAGCTTCTTGCCAATACCAGGTGCGGTCTGCTGGTGGGTACTGGATATTTACAGATGGTTGTGGGGGTTGTGGAGGTTGTGGTTATGGGGGTTGTGGAAGTGGAGGTTGTGGTTGTGGGGGTTGGTGGGTGGGTGAGGGTTGGCTTTGTTGTAGCTGAGCTGACTCAGCGGCGTCGGTGCCAGTGTTAAGTCTATTTTCTTGGCTGCTTGCTTTTGGGCAGTAGAATGGTAGCGTAGGTGCAGAGATACGGCCGATGACTAGACTCAGTTTATTAATGGCAAGGTGTAGGTGTACACGGAAACAGAGCGTGAGGGGACCGGGAGCCAGTTAGGGTAGATCCTGGTTCAGTGAGGTAGGCCGTCGAAGTGAGGAAGAAGCATGGCTGACCAGCCCGACCTTGATAGGCCTATAGAGGGCAGCACCATAGTGCCGCGCAGTTTGAAAGAGCCTCTGGTTAGGCTGTTTACATCCGCTCGGCCACCTACCGCGTGTCGTCTCGACACGACAATACTGGCGGGCACGAAGGTGTAAACAAGCAAACAAGGTTACCCAGGGGGAACTGGCTTCCGGTCACCTGACATTTACAACAGGATATTGCCGGTGCAGGCCGAAAAAAAAAACTCCCACTTCGTGAGTCGGGGGAGAGAAAATCGGTCTGCCCGTACAGCTGGACGGAGGACAGAACAAGCCAATGCTGACACAGGAACTAGAGTCTTCTATATACAGGTTGTCCACAGGGCCAGACGTCAACTTGACTGCACATCCATGAGCGCTGTACCATCCTCACATCTGCAAACAATGACTGACAGTAGCATTTCCTAAGGTGTGACATTTAACTCAAAAGGGCGATACTGCCCTTGCCTTTATACAGGCTTTACAAGACACACTGGGTGCACATACTCACAATAACATTATTTCCATGGAATTCATTATACTACGGGTACCCTCTAAGAATAAATTTTACATATTTACATGGTGTTGTCCACCCTGACTCCATTATTTACTAACTATACAATGTATGCGCATTAATCCCCATTTCTGCAAGCAAACAATTAGTGTAGCTAGCGTAGGAGTCGGACAAGTCCGTAGGTATGTCAATGTCACAGAAATGTACAGTGGACCCCCGAGTTTCGTAAACCCCGAAAATCGTACATTTATGTAAGTATAATATTGTAAGTGCTTGTGGAAAAGTATTTTTGGGGGTCTGAAATAGACTAACCTACGTGACATTTTTCCTTAAGGGAGTAAATTCGTTCGGTAATGGCACTTGAGCAGACTTCAGGAGTGAAGTTTTTACGAAACTCGGGGGTCCACTGTACTGCTGTCCGGGGTCTCAGGCAATAAGTATGAAGCCTTACAGGGCTGTCATCTGTCGTAGGGATAGCGGGTGAAGAACTAGACGGGTTGTCACTAGTTTGAGTCTGATTGTGGCTTTGCAATGCCCGCGATTCCAGCTCTGCTTCAGCTTGCACATGATCAATATACTTCATGTGGTCAAGGTGAGCTTCTCTGATAGTTCCGGTAGCTATCTCCCTCACCTCGAACTTATTGCCGCGGAGCTGTCGTAGGACACGGTAAGGACCGACAAACTTTGGTACAAGTTTATGCATACCAGGGGTCTGCGTCGGGTTGAGCAACATAACTTTGCAACCTGGTTCCACCTTACTTTCCTTAGTGTGGGCGTTGCGATCAGACGTGAACCTATCTGTGGCTTTTATTAGGTTCTCACGTACTCACTGGAAAACAAGCTGTGTGGTCCGCATCTTAACTATACCGGTGTTATCGGCATCATAGATTGGGCTAGGCGGAGCAAACAGGATTTCGTACGGTAAACGCTTATCATAGCCGTACAAGGCAAAATGGGGTGTCTCGCCAATCGAGCTGTTGAGGGAAGAGTTCAATGTACACTGAACATCTGGAATAGCGTCATCCCATGTAGTACAACTCGGATTAACGGTTACTCTGAGCACCTCCAGAACTTTGCGGTTTGTACGTTCAGCAAGACCATTACTCGCCGGGTGACGTGGAGCTACTGGTGCTTGGTGAATGTCAAACCTGGCATTTAGGAACTCCGACCCATTGTCTGACAGGAGAACACGTGGGCAGGTATAACGGAGAACGATACGCTCACGGAAAGCATTTGCGACTGTCTCGGCCGTTTTGTCAGGGATGGGTACTAACTCGCAGTACCGCGTCAAGTTATCTACCATTACAAGCAGGTGTTTATTACCCTTCTCCGAGGTCGAGAAATTCGTCAACAGGTCGACAGAAGTTCTCTCCCAGGGCTCCTTTGTAATGGGATACTTCAGAATGGGATTGGGGCCCGTGACAGTACCCTTGTGTTGTAAGCAAACGACACACTGGTGTACATACTTGGCAATTTCCGCTGCCATCTTAGGCCAGAAATATTTCATTCTAGCCTGTTTGATGCTGCGGTCCTTCCCGGGGTGCGCTGCGCCTGGGACATCGTGGATCAACTTGAGAGTCGCGGGTACCAGGGACTCCGGTATCACCAGTTGGTGTACGGTTCTGCCGGGGTCCACTAGTCGAGCTACACGACACAGTACTCCTTGATTGACCACTAAGTCTGTCAGCGGAACGGGCGACTTGACCCGCGGCCAACGTCCTCCTTGGTTAGGAATCGAAGGACTGGTGACCACACCGGGTCCCGCCGTTGGGCTCTCTCTAGGTCCTCGATGGAGAACGAGTTGTCTGCACTGACAAAGGCTATATGCCTCGACAAGGCGTCAGCCACGACATTTTGCTTACCCGGTACATAGCAGATTTCGGGATTGTAGTCGTTAAAGGTGAGAGACCACCGAGCATGTTTCCCAGAGAGATTCTTGTTTGCAAAAAGGGATAATAACGGCAGATGATCCGTGTAAATCTTGATAGGATACTGGTAAATAATGTCTCTGAAGTGGTTCAAAGCCCAGACGATGGCTTAGGCTTCTAGCTCTGTCACAGAGTAATTGACTTCAGCTTTGGTAAGAACACGGCTAGCATAAGCTATTGGCTGTTGCTTACCATTAGATTCCTGCGACAAGACTGCACCGATGCCAACTTTGCTGGCATCTGTCGTCAAGGTGAACGCTTTGGTGAAATCAGGGAACCTAAGGACTGGGGCTGATGTTAACCTATTTTTAAGTGTGACGAAAGCTCTTTCTTGGTCACACGTCCACTCAAAGGGAACATCTTTCTTAAGGAGCTGTGTCAAGGGTGCAGCTAAGGTGGAGAAACCGGCTATGAAAGTGCGGTAGAATCCGGCTAGGCCTACAAAGGAGCGGACAGTATCCGCCGTCGTAGGTCTAGGGAACTTTCGCACAGCCGAGATTTTAGACTCGTCTGTCTTGATGCCGCTCTGAGTCACTACGTGGCCCAGAAACTTTATTTCCTGCTTAAGGAACTGGCATTTTGAAAGCTTCACCTTAAGATTAGCCTTGGCTAGTTTTTCCAGTACCCGCTCAAGTTTTATGAGATGAGTAGGAACATCTTGGGACATCACAATGAGATCGTCTAGGTAGACCATGAGCGTGCCACCTAGGAGAGTACGGAAAATCGTTGTCATTAGACGACTGAACGTGATCGGGCTTCCGCACAAGCCGAAGGGCATTCTCTTGAACTGATAATGACCAGTAGGCATAGAGAACGCTGTTAGTTCTTTGCTTTGGTCATCAAGAGGGATCTGCCAAAACCCTTGAAGAAGATCAAGAGTCGAAAAGACCATGTTATCGCCAATGTTCTGTAACAGGTCATTCAGAACTGGCAATGGAAATCGGTCTGGGATGGTACAGGCATTCAGTTTCCTGTAATCGATAACAGGACGCCATGTTCCATCTTTCTTGGGAACTAGGATTAGAGGGGCATTCCACGGGGAAATGGACTCCTCGATAACTCCATCGCGGAGCATCTTTGCAATGAGTTCGTCAGCAAACACACTTTGCGCATGCGGCAAATGATACGCAGGCACGTAAACGGGTTTAGTACCTTTATCAAGCGGAATATGGTGAGACATAAGCGGGGTCAGACCCATGGACTCACCATCTAACGCGACGGCAGTGCGTGCGCGATTGAGAACCTGGAGAAGTTGTGGAACTTCTTCCGGGTAGTCTGTCATAGCTAGATCATCTTCCTGCACTGGCCGGGTGACGGAAGAATTAGTAGCGGACTCACCTGGGAGGACTGCACTTACAAGAACGTCAGCTGGGATTTCTCCCTCCACTCTCACCGGGAGAGGGAACCTGACGAGGTCGACAAGTGAAGTATCCTTCCTCAGGGGGAATTCTCGACTATGCAAGTTACCGACAAGGACTTGCCACGACGCGCAGTGTTCAAGGACGGCTCAAGGGAGAGGCCCTTGACTCTGCATGTGTCGTTGTCGACTAGCACATGATCTCCTTCGAAAGCTCTTGTCACATACACCGTAACAGGAGTGAGCGAATTAGCCGACAATGTGACGTCATACTTTGTACAGGCAGTAACTCTGCTCGCTGATGCCATGACACGAGTCAGACAGTCGCCTGCCGACAGGGAGACTGCGGCTTGACAACGGTCATCCTCTACAACAGCGCGAGAGTTAGAGTGATGGTCAGAATGGGCGTCCCCAGACTGGGTTTCACTGATAACTGAGCGCTGATGGTCAGGAGGTGACGAGATACGAGCTCTCTTATGAGGTTGGTCAGGACAAGAGGCCGACCTCACGGAGGGTGCGCGACGGAAACCACGGGTTTCCAATGATTCCAAGCACTGGATGTACTCAGAGACGGAGTGGCAGGTAGTGGAACCCAAGCGTACACCCCAGAAGGGCGCGTCCACTCCGTCAAAATCCGCTTTCCACTTAGCTGGATCTAAACGGATCTTAAGGTCTGCCATGGTCTTGAAACCGATGAGCAAATCGCCTGGGAAGACGATGTCATCAACAACTAAGAACTTTGCTGACCACTTGTGATCATGGATCGCAAATTCTAAGGTTGTACAACCACGGACCGTGAGAGGGCTACCTGAAACGCCTCGCAATGTCTGAATAGCAGACGGCTCGGTCAGCATGGCTGCATGGAGACCAATGTCACGGAAGAGGGTGGAACGGACGATGTTAACCACCGAACCTGTATCAAGGAAAAGCTGAATAGGCTTCCGATGAAGTGTGGACTCTACGAAAGGTCCACACGGGCTGTCATACCGAACATGAAGGCATGACGGGCCGACTAGGTCGTCGGAGTCCCGGCTGCTAGAGGCTCGATGCTTGGTGGAGCGACTCGACGTCCTGGAAGGTACGGTTCGAGTCGCGACACCAGCGCGAGGCACTCTGTTTCCGTGTGTCGGCATGCGTGTCGCTGCCCAGGGCGGCGAACGCATTGCGGACAGGGACGGAATACAGCGACTCCGATAGGGTGACTATCGCTTTGTGGGATTTTTCTGGCGCGTCTCTTCCCCCGAACTACTGGAGGGGCTCCGGCTAGCTCGGGCTCTGGGCGGGGAGCGCTTGCCGTGGTGCGCCGACAAGATGCTACGCAACTTGAGGCACTCACTGGAGGTATGACTGGATGTATGGTGGTAAACACAATCGCCCTCCCGGTGCTGCCCACGGGGACGGTGATTATCACGGCGTGGGGGCTGAGGTTTATAACAATCAGAACGGTAATGACCTCTTTTACCGCAGTTAAAACAGGTAACCATGCGCTTCGTGGGTGGTGCTGACGGCGGTGTGCGCTTATGACGCTTGGACTTAGATGGAGGAGACGCTGGCAAAGTCGTCTTGCTAGCCCTCCGGTCATAACCTGACCTGCCATTTTGATTTGGCTTGGTTTGAGGTTTGCTGTTCGTCCTAGCCTTGGCTGCTGATTGCTGGACGGCTGCAGCAAAAGTGACAGGGGGTTGCACAGGCGGCGACACAAGAGTTGGCAATTGAGGGACTTGCAAGGGAGTACCAGCAGGGCGACAAGCCTTGTCTTTCTCGCCCGGCGGTTTAATTTTATCGATAGCATTAAAGGCGCCCAGGATGTGTTCCTTGGGCCAAGCCCTAATTCGTCAATCCTATCATGGAGATGGAGTGGGGCATCTCTCCGCATGATGCCTCCGACGATCATGGGGATGATGTCTTCGAGTTTTATACTACCGTCACTAGTGACCCACTTGCTATCCTTCATAATGTCAATAAAATCTAACGATGCTCGCTGGAAACGACAGACACAAGCTAGGGGGCTTTCATCCGGGGATTGGCACTCATTCATGACGCTCGTGATAATGTCAAGGTAATGGCGCTGATGCCTGCACCGGAAGTAATTACGGAATGCTTCCTTGAGCTTGGGCCATGACTGCAAATCACGCACTTCCACCAAGTCTAAGAAGGAAGTGATAACACTTAGGGATGTGTTCACAGCCACCGCGGCAGTGTTTACAGTGCGCGTCAGTGGGTTATCGGTTCGCCCTTAACTGTCGTCTCGACCGATTTGAACCAAGTCTCCAACATACTGGCGCGACCATCGAACAAAAGGGACGGGCGGGAATGACACGAAGTGCCATTCGTGGCCGCGATATGGGCTACTGCCTGGCCAATTGTTATGGAGGTGCCATCCTCCCCCTGATGGGACCTAACAGGAGAGGCATCAGTGCCATCTGCGGCAGAAGCTTGGGCATCGCGACGCCACTGCGTGTCTGAGTCATAGGGCAGTTATAAGCACAAAATAAGTCACGGAGAAAGGGAAAGGGATCAAAGCAAGAATTGATACGCAAACGGCTAGAACTCAACACAGAGTCAGAGAGGACACAACACGGTGTTACTCAAAAACTGCTTATTTGTTAACAAATGCGTGAATTACGTCAAAAAAAAAAAGAATGGTACACTCTGAAACTCAAGGTAAATTTTGGATACAAGTGAATTAATTGCTGGGGTGTACACAGAACAAAAGCAGAGATAACTGGCAAGAAAATTGCATGAAAATGAATGAACTGTAACAAGTAGCGGAATTAACAAAAGTTTGCAAATTAAAATGAAAACTGGGTATTACATACAATGTACTGCAGTGCAGGTTTTCTCAACACACAGCAAAATGTTGCAGGTGTTGGCAGTTGCAATTAGGTATGGCAAAGAAAAAAATGAATTCACTTGCAGCAAGGTGGGACAAAAAAAAATATCAGTCTTCAATGGTACTAAACAGTCACAAAAAATTTTCTGATCGAAAGGGTGAATTTTAAAACAAAAAAGGGAATGAGTAAAATGTTTAAAATGGTAAAAATCGATAAGAATAGGGGGAAAAAAATTACAGGTGGCAAAAGAGTTTTTCCGACACAAGAAAAACAAAGTTTGTCAAGCAAATTTGGGGCAAAAAATATGGAATTTCACAGGTAATTATTGCAATAATGGCAATTAAGCAGGTTCCTGGGAATTCAAGGGAAGGAACTGATAATGCACCCAATGACAGGGCATAAACATTAACAGAATGGAAAACACAGGGGGGAATGAGCATAAAAAAAAAATATGGCAAAGAAATAATATAAAAAAAATTAAAATTGAGACACTGGGGCAAAAATTTTGGGGTCTAGTCCGGGGTTTTTGAATTCAAACGGGGAAAAAAACTGACAGGAATATTAAAATAAACTTTAACACACCCAACACATCAGAACTGTGCAGGGTTGTCAACAATTTGTTAGCTTGCAGATGCAAAAATCAAAAAAAAGGAACAGATATGACTTGCAATTAAAAAAAAGGGTATCTTTTATATATGGGGAAACACAATGAAAACTTTGAGCAGGAACAATTAATAATTGGGGGAGAGGCTAGGTGCAGAATAATGCACTAGGATTTAAAAAAGCAAAAAAAAAATTTTGCAAAAAAAGCAACAATGTTGCTAAAAAATGCAATTTACACAAAAATGTGCACTGCTACTGGAACTGAAAAATTCACTGAAAGTATGGGCTTCAGTGATGACCTTTTACTTGGTGCAGGGCAATTAATGTCACAACTTTTTAGAAAATGCCAGACAGTCACTGTTTTTAAACTTTGATTTCCCATTTAAGGAAAAAAGTAGGCAAGTGTGTACTGGTGGCTGTATGAGCACTGGGGGAACTTCTATGGGGTTTTTCTTTTAAGGTAATAATCTTGTGCAACGCTTGGTAAGAACTGGAAAGGGGGCGTAGGGCTCTGCGAAAATTAAGGATTTTAATAAAGAGCACGAAACTCGTCAGCTGAGTGCGGCGTTGTTTTAAATGGGGGCGGTGTCTGAAAAGCCTTTCCACTTTGGGTTTTGGGAAACGCAGGGCGGGCACGGGGGAAAAGAAGCAACAAACTAGGCGGGGGGCAAGGTATTACTGCAAGGGACTGCAATCAAGTATACTTAACCCTTTCGGGGTTTTTTGGGCCAAATAGACGTCTTACGCACTGGGGTTATTGACGTTTGTACGCCAAATTCTAGCGCCCCCAAATCAAAAAGAAACAGGCTGTTAGGCCTAGATGTGATAGAATGGGTCTTGCAGTCAGTGTGGGAGTATAAAAAAAATTCCCGCACCAAAGGGATAATGAGGAAAAAAAAATGACAAAGGTTTTGGTTTAAAACAGCCCACTGCAGTCTATTTTCGTATGGTATTTATGCTTGTATTCTCGTTTTTTTAGTTTGTTTTTTAGAATAGATGATATATTACACAAATAGAGATCATTTTGACTGGTTTCTCGAACAAGTACCTTGAAACTGAGCGCAAAGTAGCAAAAATGTTCGTTTTTGGCCGATGTTCGGGAGTAAACAAATAACACCATGCGTCTAATACACATCAACTGGGGGTCTAATATTCTTGCACAAGTGCGCTGATATTATTTATACCATTTTTACAGTGATGCAGTTGTATCATAACAGAAATCTTCATTTTTTGAGAGAATAAAATTCAAAATGGAAAGCAAAGTAATGTAAGAGGGGCCTGAGACGTGACTAATGAACAGAGAAGATGTTATTTTAGTGCCAGGAATGTCTGCCTTGTTTATTATGGACCCTATTTTGAAAGGGCATCGTTTGAAATTTGTGTGAATTGGCCAAATTCCATTTTCTGACTACTTTTTTGGGTATTTAAAAATTGGTAAATAGGTGGTTTCTTTTACTCAATCGATAGAAGAAATGGAGTTCTAGCGAAATAGCTATAATTTAGTAGCCTGAAACATTGGAATGCCGAAAAATGCTCAAGTGGGCGAAATTGCCAAGCGTAAATGTCATGGCTACCGCTAACTCCGAAAGCATAATTCCGGTAGTTTTCGACCAATTCATAATTTTGTGGCGTTATGATCGGAAAAAAATTCTATCATTCCATAAGAATTTTTTTTTTTTTTGTGGACCCTGAGAACGAGTTTCAGAGAGAGACCCTTGACCCCCAAAGGGTTAAATAAAAAAATTTTCTTTACACTTTTCACTGGGGGAAAACATTTTAAATAACTGCTGTGGCTGGAGTGTGTTGATTGCAGAACCACGAGGCGCGGGAGCAAACAGATGCCTGGCTTGGCGTGGCGTGGCAAACTGGGTTTCCCACGGTTCAAGGCCAGGGTGGCGTCTTTAACACTGAGAACACAGACGGAGCGAGAATCGAGTAGCAGGAGGGGGTGGAGAGGCGGTGAATGGAGTCGGGAGGGTAGACGCGTGGCACACAACACTAACCAACCACCCAAACAACCCACCTCGCGCTCTTGTAGCTGTAGGAATGGCGTAGAAATGCTGGAGGATGCAGGAGAACACTGGAGAACTGTAGAGGGGGAGTGAAACACGTGACTGCAAGGCTCGAGGCTGACGCCCCGATGACTAAGTCCCGATTTTTGGGGAAAAAATCAAAGGGCGATGATATGACTCAGGGGCCCTGACCACGCCGTGGACCACTGCTGTCACCACTGTTTTGGCTTACTTCACGTCTAGTGCTGTAGAATGGTAGCGTAGGTGAGAGATCGGCCGATGACTAGACTCAGTTTTAATTTAAAAGGGGTGGACACCGGGGCAGAGCGGAGGGGGCCCGGGGGCCCGCTAGGGGGACCTGTTTGGGGAGATAGGCCCAGAGGAGGGGAAACATGGCTGACCAGCCCACCTTTATAGGCCTTTGATGGAACAC